>SJYV01056334.1:339229-361327 GCA_006410875.1 Neotragus pygmaeus
TTTTTTTTTTTTTTTTTTTAAGATAACAGTTGTGGGCTCTGTAAAATAGAACACTGAAGAAGACATACAAAAGACATGTGACCTCAACAGCTCCCATTTATTATTTGGAAGCATATATTTTTCACAAAAGTTTTAAGGGCAAGACATTTTTCCTTAGTTTTTAACCAACTTTTATACTTGCATCATAAGTGTATTTTCCCCCTTGGCTCAAACTCCATGTGAAATTTAATTCGATGGTCCCTGTAAAACATGCAGCTTTATGACTATTTTACCAATTTCTGTCTTCTCACTAGATAGAAACCAAGGAATAGTATCTTACCAGCTAGAAGGCTTTGGGGATGGACATAATTAAGAGTTTAAGGTCTCTACCATCTATTTACCTATAGATTTTTAAAGAAAATGTGATTTGCTAAGTTTATCAGGATATCCAAAACAGGCTATGTCTTCTGAATTTTACAAGCATTTCACAAGTTTTTCCATTTGGAATCAATGGTTGCACATAAATACTAGCAAGTAGACAAGTGTCTACTTTCATTTCCTTTCTTTCATTTTTTCATTATGGAAATATAACCACTGTTGGGTGTTTTGCCTTTTTTTTTTTTTTTGCTGGCATGCTAAGAGTTAGACATAAATTAGAATTTGTTAGTAGCAATGAATCTCTGATACTCTTAATAACCAATACAGCGGCAATGATCAAATTGCATTCAAATCCTTTATACAAAGAAGTTCATATAAGACAGTAAAAGTACAGAGAGCAGGAGTAATAAAAAATGCCTAGAATTTCTCAGCAAGGTATGTTTTGGGAGTCATAGTAAATATTTGATAAAGGTAAAACACCCCTTATCAAATATTCACTATTCCATATTAAGCTAAAGCATGTAAAGCATATGTAAAGCACAAAATTATTAAATTCTAGTAATCAATTATATAAATCAGCAAAGAAGAATTTATTTAAATGCAATTTATTAAAAAGATAAAATTTTCTATAGCTTAAATCTGCCCTATGGAATATAACTATAGCATTCACTTAGATCATGAACATGTAAGATTAAAAAATAATATATCAATAATAAGAGCACAATTATCTATTAAGTGAATACTACATATCAGTGGCTATTCTGTCAGGTTCTTCAGGTTCCCAAATCTTCACAGTAACTTAGGCAAGNTCACTTAGATCATGAACATGTAAGATTAAAAAATAATATATCAATAATAAGAGCACAATTATCTATTAAGTGAATACTACATATCAGTGGCTATTCTGTCAGGTTCTTCAGGTTCCCAAATCTTCACAGTAACTTAGGCAAGTTCAGTATTGCCTCCATTTTACAAATGAAGAAAATGAGCCTCTGAATTTAAGTGATTTGTCCAAAGCCACAAAATTAGTGATTGGCTTCCCAATCATTATGCTTCTACTTTCACAAAAGCTTCTACTATTCTTGAGAACTCATGGGAAAAAAAACATCTTCGGTTCCTATCAAGGTGTGTCTAAACTGATGGCCTGCAATATTTCTAGTTACGAAACTTAAGTTCAACATCCACGTTCCGAGGAAGTAAAAGAGTTCAGTTCAATTACTCAGTCGTGTCCAACTCTGCGACCCCATGAATCGCAGCACGCCAGGCCTCCCTGTCCATCACCATCTCCCAGAGTTCACTCAAACTCACGTCCATCGAGTCGGTGATGCTTCAGAAGTAAATTTCTATAACCTGCTCCTATTACTCTTTCCCAACAGTCAAGCATCTTTGCTGATCATCTGAATCACCCTAGGCCTCCCCAAGTTTGGAGTACAAATGATGCCACATTTACAGAAATGTTTAGGAATCAGTGGCTTATTGCACTTTCCAGTCCCCTTAAAGAGAAACCTAAACCTTTTGAGTTTTCTCAGGTTCATAAGTGCTCAGATGGACATTCATACCCCACATTCGCCTGTGTTGTGCTGTGTCCTAAATCAGCATGCTGGCCTGTTAGGCATGGTCAGGCTCCACTCTCAGTTAGTAGTCAATCAATGTTGCTGTGATGCCAGAAGTAAACTTTAGTGTGAAGAGAATTAGAGGACTGGGGCTTGAGAGGGAATGATTCTTTCTATTCTGTGATATACTGAGTTATTTCATCTCTGAATTAGCGGGTTTATTCCTAGAATCTCAAAACTTGTCTCTGAACACTATACCTTTAGGTTCAAGTTATTAACTTCTCCCTTTGCAGATATTAAAGGGAGAGGCCCAAGATGGGACATTCTTCCCTACTCTCCCTCATTACTGTATTCAGCACCCTCTCACAGTGCTAAAGAGGTTTTTTTTTTTGAGCTTAACACACACACACACACACATAAAATTATACATAAAATTAAATTCCTAGAATGATTACTAGTTCTATGATTAGACAAATTCTACATTGCAGTTTGAGGTCATCATGAATACTCTGATATCGTTCTCAAACTGGACAGCCTCTACTTCTCTTTCAAAACCACTGTGAACTCTCTTCTGATTTCTGCAAGCACAGTTGGTCAGTCTATGTCCTTTGAAACTATCTATATTCTCTATATCATCTTTGATTTGAATGACTTACTTAAGGATCCGTTTCCTTTAACAAATTCTGAGCTCCTTGAATTTATAGATCATTTCTCATTCAACTAGCAGAGTGCTAACATCCCTGTCACAGTCCCTGGATGATAAAATGAATAAACGAAGTAATTCATTATAGAAGCCCCTAAACAACAACAACAAGGAAATTCGTTTTGATATTCATTTTTAAATTGTGAACTTTTTTCCTAGAATAGGTAATAGAAATTTGCAGTTTTGGTCCTGACACACTCACCGAGACCTAACAGAATAGAAGTGAACTTGTTAACCTAAGGGCAAAACTGAGTTTGTCACTGTTGTTTGGTCGCGAAATCATGTACACTTTTAAGACCCCATGGACTATAGTTTGCCAGGCTCCTCTGTCCACGGGATTTCCTGAGCAAGAATACTGGAGTGGGTTGCCATTTCCTTCTCCAGGGGATCTTCCCAACCCAGGTTCAAACTCATGCCACTTGCCTTGGCGGGCAGATTCTTTATCACTGAACCATTAGGGAAGCCCAAAGCTGACTTACAGTATAAAAAGATTAAAACAACATACTATGGAAATTCAGAGAAAGGAGTGACAATTTTTGATTCAAGAAAATTTCTCAGAAAAGGCAAATCTAGAGCTGTTTCTGAAGTGCAGAAGAAAGACATTCTAAGGAAGGTTAAAACTAGAGCAAAAGCCCAAAGATCGGTGAGTATGTGGAGTTAACCAAGAAACAATAAACAGACCAAAATAGCTGCTATTTAGTGTATGTGGCTTGGGTGTGGAGAAAGATGGCCTAGAAAGTGATGATAGAAATATGGGAAAGGACAGTTGTAGAAAGCGTTGATTAAATCATTTTTATTACTTATATCCAAGGAAGAGTATATTAAAAAACCTTTGGTTTTTAAGGAGGTTTTTAAGGAGAATAACCTTTATTTCAGAAAGGTAATATAGCAGTATATAGCTCTCAACAAAGATGCATACACTGATAATAAATATAATGTTAGTGACTCTTTCACTCTGAGGCACACTCATCACCTATTCATCGCCCCTAAGGAATAATATCAAAAAGGAGTCTCTGAGTCCCTCCTTCTCCTCAAGATCCATTTGGAAAAACTGGTGACTTAATCTTTATTTGCTCAACTGCTTTATCCAACTCTGGAAGGCAAAGTTTAACAAATAACACAGATAAGTCTTATTTAATTTTAAATCAAATCACTAATCTTTACCTCTTCATCCACTGAAATGGAGGAATAATCAACAATATTCTTCAAAAAAAAAGTTATCTTTCCAATTTTAGTCCCTGCTTTCCTTCGCTTATCTCCAAGAGGAGATGGTCATAAAAAGGATTATATGAAAGATGTATATGAGAAGTAGTCTAAGAATCTAGGTCAAAATTAATAAGGTCTGGAGTAAGTCATTAGGAGAGAAAAGAAAGAAAAATACAGTGAAACTTTCAGTTCAGTTCAGTTCAGTTCAGTCGCTCAGTCATGTCCGACTCTTTGTGACCCCATGAATCTCAGCATGCCAGGCCTCCCTGTCCATCACCAACTCCCGGAGTTCACTCAGGCTCATGTCCACTGAGTCCGAGATGCCATCCAACCATCTCATCCTCGGTTGTCCCCTTCTCCTCCTGCCCCCAACCCCTCCCAGCATCAAAGTCTTTTCCAATGAGTCAACTCTTTGCATGAGGTGGCCAAAGTACTGGAGTTTCAGCTTTATTATCATTCCTTTCAAAGAAATCCCAAGGCTGATCTCCTTCAGAATGGATTGGTTGGATCTCCTTGCAGTCCAAGGGACTCTCAGGAGTCTTCTCCAACACCACGGTTCAAAAGCATCAATTTTTCGGCGCTCAGCCTTCTTCACAGTCCAACTCTCACATTCATACATGACCACAGGAAAAACCATAGCCTTGACTAGACAGATCTTAGTCGGCAAAGTATGTCTTTAGATGTGAGCTAATGAGATTGGTTAAGATTGATATTAATTATGAAAGTGAGCTGAATCCAAAATGTCTGATAAAACTGCCAAAAGCAAAGAGAGAGAAGTGTGTGACTACATTTTTACATACCAGAAGATTTGTATAGAGAATGAAGGAATTTAAGAAGATTTACTAGAGAAGAAACAAACTAGGAGAGTAGCAGGAGTTTTGCAAAGAGGGTAATAAATATAATCACATGTTAGAGAAAGAGACCCTCCAAGGTAAGCACTGAGAAGGGAAGTACTTATTTTACCCAGAACCGTGATGCTCTATGTGACTCATGGTCAATTCACAGTCATGCCACAACACTCATAATTGCTTCTTGTGGTCCATCACTACTAATTCATTTTCTAAACTCATTCTTAATAATCAACTCCAAAATCATCAACCATGTCCTTACTAGGACATCTCTAGCATCATAAATATTATCATGTCAAGTGTTCCTGCAAAAATTAAATACCAGTTTCTAGTTATTCTTCTTCCGAATGAATTCTTCAAAAAAGAATATGAAGAGGCAAAAAGATATGTCCCTTTTAAATGTTCTATCACACATGTGTACATATTCTTACTAGTCTTTGGTGGAGAATAGGAAGATGCTAAAAATAAAAACCTCTAGCTGAGCACTATTTTTTCATATGTGCCTTTACTCACAAATCACCCATCACTCCCCTTGTTCTCCTTAGTCCCTTGCAGCTCAAGTGTCCCCAGTGATCACTGGAAATCTCAACACAAGCAAAAAGAGAGGTAATTCTTATATTGGTGGGAGTATAAAACAAAATTAGACACTTGGTGTGACTGTTTGTTTGGGGCTAGCAAGGTCACTTAGGAACACTAGGTCTTGCTCAGGTTGGCACCAGCTGAGTAGGCAAGCAACATAAACTTATGGGTGAGCATAGATGAGTGTTGAGCAGAGTCTCAGAGGACAGGCAACTGAAAGGCTCAGCTACACTAGATGAGTAGCCACGCACATAACTCTAAGTAGGCACCTGTGTTTGTCAGCCTTCCCGGGAGATATCGAAATTAATGTTCTATGGACAAGCCCACTGAACTGTCAGTAAAGCAGATGGAAGCCAGAGTTCCCAAATTCCCCAACCTTCAGTCTAACTTATTCTTTGGATCAGTTAGATCTGAAACTCTGAACTGTCCACATCTCTTGCCCAGGTTCATCTAATTTCCAAGGGAAAAAAAATCTCAAAAGTAAATTAAAATGGAAACATTTGATGAATTTAAATAGAATTTCTGTAGCCTTCTGCTCCAAACATAGATGCACCCTCTCAAAATTTCCATCTCTTTCAGCACTCCCAATGCTTGTTTATTATTTTTCTGGATGTGATTAGTTGGCTTAATCTTAATTATTCATTTGTCTAGGAGGAAATAAAGTTGGAAAATTCTTTCCTGAATTTCAATGTTACAGAAAGAACATTGCTCCTTTGACTGAAAGGAATTGTTCCTATCCCCAGTCTGATGAAACTAAGTCCTGATACTGATGCTCTGAAATATAGATTCTTCTTCCTGTAACATGATGTGTTTTCCCAGTAGTCATGTACAGATATGAGGGTTAAACCATAAAGAAGACTGAGAATCAAAGAACTGATGCTTTCAAATTGTGATGCTGGAGAAGACTCTTGAGAGTCCCTTGGACTGCAAAGAGATCAAACCAGTCAATCCTAAAGGAAATCAACCCTGGAAGGACTGATGGTTGAAGTTCCAATACTTTCGCCACCTGATGCAAAGAGTCAACACATTGGAAAAAACTCGGACGCTGGGAAAGAGCGAAGGCAAAGAAGAAGGGGATGGCAGGGGATGAGATGGTTAGATAGCATCATCAATGCAATGGACGTGAATTTGAATAAACTCCAGGAGACAGTAAAGAACGGGGGATCCTGGTGTGCTGCAGTCCATATCATCACAAGACAGACACAACTTAGCAACTGAACAACGGTCAGATATGATCATTCAGGACATACTGATTCTTCAGCTAAAGATCACAGGAGACCCACTAACACGGACGACTCCGCTGTTAAACTGAATATTTTTAGATTCTTTGTCATCTCTAAGATATTGCTAAGAAATTATCTCATTGTTTTTACTAATCTACAGTAATCAATATAAATAAAATATTCTCTAAACTGTTCTTGAAATCTTTAGTTTTATAAATATTACACTTTTTAGACCTTAGAAAGCAAATAAAGGAATGAGTACTCTTTTAGGCAGTTCAGTTCAGTTCAGTCCCTCAGTCATGTCCTACTCTTTCCAACCCATGAACCACAGCATGCCAGGCCTCCTTCTCCATCACTAACTCCCAGAGTCTACCCAAACCCATGTCCATTGAGCCAGTGATGCCATCNTGAAGATCTTTTTTGTACAGTTCTTTCATGTATTCTTGTCACCTCTTCTTAATTGGTAAGTCCAAAATCTGCAAGGTGAGCTGGCAGGCTGAAGACCCCTGAATGGAGCCAACACTGAGGCTCAAGCTGAAAAGCTAGTGTTGCACTCGAAGTTTGCAGGCAGTCTGCTAGGAAACTTCCTCTTGTTTGAAGGTCAGTCTTTTGTCCAATTCAGGCCCTCAAGTGATTGGATGAGGCCCACTACATTATTGGAGAAAATTTGTTTTCCTTAAAGTCCATTGATTCAAATGTATACCTTATCCTAAAACACTTTCACAGAAACATCCAGAATAGGCTTAGGCAGGTGGACACATATAATTAACAATCAAATGCCTAAATATTGAAATGTGTTTGATGATTTTTTTCATAATTAAGACAAGGAGTATGAGTATTGAGAGGGGGTAAGTGCCATTTTCACCATATCATATCAAACATATATACTATCAACATGATTTTTGATTGTTGATGCTGGCCTTGATCACCTGGCTGAGGTATTTTTTGGCAGATTTTTCCACTGTGACATTATTCATTTCTCCCCCTTTCCATGCTACACTCCTGTGTTTCTTTGACTTACCCTCACCAATGTTGTTTTTTTTAATTTTTGTCTTGAGTAATTCCTCACTTTCTGGCACTACAAAACGCTTCAGGATCATCACCTTAGATATATTTCCTACTTTGGTGCTAGAATTAGACATTTCTCCAAGGATCCTTAGTTCCTTTTTAATTGAAAAATGATATTAGAAACCAGGATCTGGGCAGTAGGCTTACTCATAGCTACTGAGATGGTAATTCTTATAAGCTTTCTCAGCTGATGGAGCAAACAAGATAAGTATCATTATTAACCTGTATACATAAACAAAGGTTTAAATATTTCAGTATCTAACCATCTATCTCTACATTGTTAAATATGAGTTCATACTCATATCTTCAACTCTAATCCATCACCACATGGGTTATTCTAGCCTCCTCTTACTTATCTGCAAATTCCTAATCCAAAAGTAAGGAACAGGTTTGTACCATCTGCCATCTTTTGCTTAATAGTAGCATTCCAGTATGCATGCAGAGCAATATCGGAATTGCTAACCCATAACCCTATGGGAAATACCATTATCAACTACAGTACGTAGGTACAGTCTCATTTACCTTTAGATTTACAGAATCTACTTATTTCCAAAGATATTTTATGGATGTATCTCAGTTTCTTTATCCATATATTTGATAAATATTCAAAAAATAACAGCCATCAATTCTGAAAATTTATTTGAAAATAAATGATCATGTAAGACTTGGCAAGTATTGTTTGACTCTCTGGTTCAAGGTTTAGAATAGATTAAATGTTACATATTTTTATAATTTCAAGAATGAGTCAAAGTTCTTATATATTATAAAGCAAAATGGTCACAAAGTAATTAAACTAGATGTTGTTATGATTGTGTACTAAACAACTAGATTTTTTTTTTCAGTTATGGTAACTCAGACAGTTAAGTATCTGCCTGCAATGCAAGAGACCCAGGTTCATTCCCTGGGTCAGGAAGCTCCTCTGGAGAAGGAAAAGGCAGCCCACTCCAGGACTCTTGCCAGGAGAATCCCACAGACAGAGAAGCCTGGCGGGTTACAGTCCATGGGGTCACAAAAAGTCAAACACAACTAAGTGACTAACATAACATAATATTTTAGGAAAAAAATGCTTTGCAGACCCAGGACTCACTGATTTGCTCACATAATATGAGTAGATCAATGGCCTTTAAGTATGGAACGTGCTGGGAAATATTTTCCCTTTTCTTTGTTAATATCGTGGCTTCAGCCTATGATCCCAGTGTCTTTTGAGCCAAGAAATAGGAAACCAGAACCACTTTAATAAATGGTGGTCTTTAATGTATTTATAAATATAAAAAGAAGGCATCAAGGACATAGAGGGCAGTTCAAGGGTGGTCAACATTCACATAAGAGAGTCTGAATGGGATGAAACTCCCAGAGGGACACAATGTGTAACCCCAGAGGGGTCCAAGCTCTGAGGAGGAATTCTTAAACAGCAGCTTCTTTGAATCAGGAGATTAGTCACATTCATGGAAGCGGGGTTCAGGATTGGGAACACATGTACACCTGTGGCGGATTCATGTTGATGTTTGGCAAAACCAATATAGTAGTGTTAAGTAAAATAAAGTAAAAAAAAAAAAAAAAGAATATTTTGAGGATAATAAGAGCCAGGTTTCTCTATCTTAAAGAAACTTCCCCTTTGTAATAAGTAAGTATTTTTCAGATAGGTATTTTCAGTTTAGTTCAGTTCAGTCATTCAGTCGTGTCCGACTTTTTGCGATCCCATGGACCGCAGCATGCCAGCCTCCCTGTCTANGGTTTCTCTATCTTAAAGAAACTTCCCCTTTGTAATAAGTAAGTATTTTTCAGATAGGTATTTTCAGTTTAGTTCAGTTCAGTCATTCAGTCGTGTCCGACTTTTTGCGATCCCATGGACCGCAGCATGCCAGCCTCCCTGTCTATCACCAACTCCCAGAGTTTACCCAAACTCATGTCCATTGAGTGGGTGATGCCATCCAACCATCTCATCCTCTGTCATCCCCTTCTCTTCCCACCTTCAATCTTTCCCAGAATCAGGGTCTTTTCAAATGAGTCAGCTCTTCACATCAGGTGGCCAAAGTATTGGAATTTCAGCTTCAACATCAGTCCTTCCAAGGAACATTCAGGACTGATTTTAGGATGGACTAGTTGGATCTTTTTGCAGTCCAAGGGACTCTCAAAAGTCTTCTTCAATACCACAATTCAAAAGCATCAATTATTTGGTGCTCAGCTTTCTTCACAGTCAGACTGTCACATCCATACATGAACACTGGAAAAACCATAGCCTTGACTAGATGGATCTTTGTTGGCAAAGTAATGTCTCTGCTTTTGAATATACTGTCTAGGTTGGTCATAACTTTTCTTTCAAGGAGTGTCTTTTAATTTCATGGCTGCAGTCACCATCTGCAGTGATTTTGGAGCTCCCAAAATAAAGTCTGCCACTGTTTCCACTGTTTCCCCATCTATTTCCCATGAAGTGACAGGACCAGATGCCATGATCTTTAATTTTCTGAATGTTGATCTTTNTGAATATACTGTCTAGGTTGGTCATAACTTTTCTTTCAAGGAGTGTCTTTTAATTTCATGGCTGCAGTCACCATCTGCAGTGATTTTGGAGCTCCCAAAATAAAGTCTGCCACTGTTTCCACTGTTTCCCCATCTATTTCCCATGAAGTGACAGGACCAGATGCCATGATCTTTAATTTTCTGAATGTTGATCTTTAGGCCAACTTTTTCACTCTCCTCTTTCACTTTCATCAAAAGGCTCTTTAGTTCTTCTTCACTTTCTGCCACAAGGGTGGCAGCAATCTTGATTCCAGCTTGTGCTTCTTCCAGCCCAGTGTTTCTCATGATGTATTTTGTATATAAATTAAATAAGCAGGGTGACAATATACAGCCTTGACGTACTCCTTTTCCTATTTGGAACCAGTCTGTTGTTCCATGTCCAGTTCTAACTGTTGTTTCCTGACCTGCACACAGATTTCTCAAGAGGCAGGTCAGGTAGTCCGGTGTTCCCATCTCTTTCAGAATTTTCCACAGTTTATTGTGATTCACACAGTCAAAGGCTTTGGCACAGTCAAAAATAACTCGTTCAACTAGAAAGCATGGAGATACCCAACATTTAAGGTCAGACAGGTACTTTGAAACTAGGTAAAATCTGATTCTTCATTACACTGGCTTCCAATGTTTTGAGCACATACTGCTGTTTCTTATCTGTACTAATTATAAATTCAATGGTTGACAAATGGTGACTTTCTCATTCTATGTCTTCCACATATACTAGTTCACAGGCTACTCTAAGAAAGAGCTTTCTTTTCTCTTCTTTGTTATTCATTTATTGAATTTTACATGTGTGGCCATCTCTTCCTATAATTATCTATTTTCATACACAAAATATCTCATATTTGGCCAGCAGGAAATTCTTCAAGCTTTTTCTTATATCCCTTTAAAATATCTTCCCCATGTTTTGAGAACCTCCGTGCTTTCTATATGAAAGAGTTATTTTAGTTCATCATCTTCATTCCCTGCTGCTGCTGCTGCTAAGTCGCTTCAGTCGTATCCGACTCTGCGTGACCCCATAGATGGCAGCCCACCAGGCTCCACCATCCCTGGGATTCTCCAGGCAAGAACACTGAAGTGGGTTGCCGTTTCCTTCTCCAATGCATGAAAAGTGAAAGTGAAGCCTCTCAGTCATGTCTGACTCTTAGCTACCCCATGGATTGCAGCATACCAGGCTCCTCCCTCCATGGGAGTTTCCAAGCAAGAGTACTGGAGTGGGGTGCCATTGCCTTCTCCGGTTTGGGTCATGGTAGTGTCTTAATTGGATATGTTGTTTTATTTGCAAGTGCATGAAAATAAAAAGTGAAAGTGAAGTTGCTCAGTCATATCCAACTCTTAGCAACCCCATGGACTGCAGCCCACCAGGTTCCTCCGTCCATGGGATTTTCCAGGCAAGAGGACTAGAGTGGGTTGCCATTGCCTTCTCTGTCTTCATTCCCTGCCCTACTCTAAAANTCTTAGCAACCCCATGGACTGCAGCCCACCAGGTTCCTCCGTCCATGGGATTTTCCAGGCAAGAGGACTAGAGTGGGTTGCCATTGCCTTCTCTGTCTTCATTCCCTGCCCTGCTCTAAAACCAGCCATTTCTTTATCCTATCAGCCTGGTTAGGGGACAGTGGTATTCAGAAAGCAAATTTTGCATACTACTTGAGGTATCACAGAGAAAAGAATATATTTATGCTGTATAAATACATACACATACACACATGCACACACATATGTACATCTTAGTTTTCAGTTAGAAAATTTGAAATATAAATTAAGACTTCACAGCAATACATTTAAATTCAATTCAAAATAAAAGAGTTCTTTATAGATTTCCTCCATTCCATATTTGTATCCTGCTTCTCTGAAAATGAGAAACATGGCCCACATATCCTTAAAGCATTATCTTATTTTTCTCAATATATATAAATGTAGTCAATATTTTGATTTCACTTTAAATGATCAGAGTAAAACTCACCAGAAATGGGTCAAAATAACTTGTGCCACGAGATGCAATGTAAACAGGAGACCACATCATAATTTTCATGGGGTCAATTCAGTTCAGTTCAGTCACTCAGTCGTGTCTGATTCTCTGTGACCCCATGAATCGCAGCAGGCCAGGCCTCTCTGTCCATCACCAACTCCCAGAGTTTACCCAAACTCATGTGCATCGAGTAGGTGATGCCATCCAGACATCTCATTCTCTGTCAACCCATTCACCTGCCCACAATTCCTCCCAGCATCAGGGTCTTTTCCAATGAGTCAACTCTGCATGAGATGGCCAAAGTACTAGAGTTTCAGCTTCAGCATNGATTATGGTTTCAGTGGGTCTGCCCTCTGATGCCCTCTCGCAACACCTACCCTCTTACTTGGGTTTCTCTTACCTTGAACGTGGGGTATCTCTTCATGGCTGCTCCAGCAAAGTGCAGCTGCTGCTCCTTACCTTGGACGAGGTCACCCCTCCTGACCTTGAACGTGGAGTAGCTCCTCCCAGCCCTCCCCATGCAGCTGCTGCTCCTTGGACGTAGGGTTGTTCCTCTCAGCCACTGCCCCTGACCTTGGATGTGGGGTAGTTCCTCTCGCCTGCTCCTGTGCCATCACAGCCTGGCACTCTCGGTTGCCACCCCTGATGCTGGGCATGGGGTAGCTCCTCTCTGCCACGCTTCTGCACGGTCCATCGCAGCTGCCACACTTCATGGGGTATTCAGGCTCAAAATTTTTAACCTTGGACTAATCCAGTGTGCAAATCCACACTGAAAGATACTTTACAAAATACGTGATCTACAATCCTCAAAAACACACACACAAAAAAAAATGAGAGTTAAGAAAAGAATGAAGATCTATTCCAAGTTGAAGAAGACTTCAACTTGGCAACAGGAAAATATGGCAACAGGATGCAACAGATGATTTTACATTGGATCCTGCTACCACATAGGAAATTGTTGAGATAATAGGCAAACTTACATGAGGCCTCTGGGTAAAATACAATATTGAAGTTCTTCATATCTGTCTTTCAACTTTTCTGTAACATTTAAGTTGCTTTAAAATTTGTAATAATATTTTAACTTGAAAGCATGGTTTTGTGTGTAATATATAGCATGATATGGTATATTAAGGGCTTCCCAGGTGATGCAGTGGGCAAAGAATGCCCCTATAATGCAGGAGATGTGTTCAGTCCTTGGGGGAAAGATTCCCATGGAGGAGGGTATGGCCACCCACTCCAGTATTCTTGTCTGGAAATCCCTGGTAGGCTACAGTCCATAGAGTTACAAAGAGTCAGACACAACCACAGTAACTGAGCGGCATGGTATATTAAACTAATAAACACATGTTGTATATGATACAAAGGTAAAGCTATAGCTCAAACAAAAATAAAATGTTTTTAAAACAGTTATAGAACAAGAAAACAAAGTTAGAACTAAAGGGAAATTACTGCATTTAATAAAAATTAAAATATTTATGCTTGCCCATTAAATTGGACAACTGTTTTTAGTTTATCTTCATGTTAAACAATATAATGTCTACCCCAGTGTCCATATTTTGATACCTTACATGAGTTTCAACATAACAAAGTTGAATAGTAATCAGTTATATGGATCAATATGAAAACTCAAGATATGCCTAGAAAATCTTATTTCAATATATTAAAGAAGTTATCAAATATGTTTGCTATTGGTGCTCAAAAGAACAAATCATCTTAAAGGACTTCCCATTTCCAATTTTTGATAGACTGAGTATTTGGATAATATAGACACATACTCAACTGGAGCAAGTTGAGTCTACAAAAACCATTAGTTTATACTGTTCCATTAAAAAAGTAATAAATAGAGAAATGTCTGCTAGCTGAAAGGCAAATATACCCATCTAGAGGAAATGATATGCTTAATTACCTAAAATGTAAACTAATGACTCATAACTGAAATGTATCACAGCAATCACAAAGGTTAGGTCACAGACAGTGGAAGAAAAAGCAGTTCTAAGAGGTGGGGGTGTATAGGAATACAGACCTACATCAGGAAACAAGAAAATTCTCAAAGAGACAACCTAACACTACACCTAAAGGAACTCAAAGAAGAACAAAAAAAATTACAAAGTTAGTAGAATGAAGGAAATAATAAAGATTAGAACCAAAACAAATAAAATAAAGACTTAAAAAATAAAATAGAAAAGATCAATGAAACTAAGAGCTGTTTTTCTTTAACAATAAATACAATCAATAAACCTTTAGCCACATTCATCAAGAAAAAAAGAGATGGCTCAAATGAATAAGTTCAGAAATGAAAGGGAAGTTACAACTGATCCCACAGAAATATAAAGGATCATAAGAGGTTTCTGCGAACAATTATATGTCAACAAATTGGACTACTAAGAAATGAATAGATTCTCAGAAGTGTACCATCTTCCAAAACTGAATCAGGAAGAAATAAAAATTCTGAACAGACCCATTACCAGTAATGAAACTAAAACAGTAATTTTTAAAATTCAGCAAATAAAAGTCTAGAACCAGATAGCCTTATAGGTGAATCCTACCAAATTTAAAGAAAAGTTAACAACCATTCTTCTCAAACAAGTCCAAAAAATTAAAGAGGAAGAAATCCTTCCAAACTGATTCCATGAGGTGAACATCACTCTGATCTAAAACCAGACAAAGACACCACACAAAAAAAGAAAAATACAGCCCTATATCACTGAAGAATAGAGATGCAAAAACTCTCAACAAAATATTAGCAAATCTAATTCAATAACAAACTAAAATAATCATGTATCATGATCAAGTGGGATTTACCCTGTGCATACAAAGATAGTTCAGTACCCAGAAATCAGTCTATATGGTACACCACTTTAACAAATTGAAAGATGAAAGTTATATGATCATCGAAATGAATGCATAAAAAGCTTTTGACAAAATTCAACATAAATTTATGATTAAAAAAAAACTACCTACAAAGTAGGTATAAAGAATGCCACACCATAATGAACGTCATATCTGTCAAATATCATACTCAGTGGTGAAAACCTGAAAACACTTCCTGTAATATAGGTAGAAAATGAAGATGTCTAATTTTGTCAGTTATAATTAACATAGAATTTTAAATCCTAGCCACAGCAGCAAACAAGGAAAAGAAAAAAAGCAATTTAAATTGGAAAATGAAGTAAAACGTCACTATTTGCAGATGAAGTGATATTATACTTAGAAAACTTTATAGATTCCATCAAAACAAAACTATTAGAACCAATAAATGAATTCAGTAAGTTTTCAATTAATATACAGAAATTCGTTGTGTTTTTATATATTGACAACAAGCTATCAGAAAGAGAAATTAAGAAAAAAATCCTTTCACAATTGCATCATAAAGAATAAAATGCATAGGAATAAACCTAACCAAGAGTATAAAAGCCCTATATTCTAAAAAATATAAGATATTAATGAAAGAAATTGAAGAAAACATAAACAAATGGGAAGATATACTATGCTCATAGATTAGAAGAATTAATATTATTAAAATATACATGTTAATCCAGGGCAATTTTTATTGCAAGATTCATTGCAATCCCTATCAAAATACCAACAGCATTTGTCACAGAACTAGAACAAACAATCCTAAAATTTGTATGGAACTACAAAAGACCACACAAAGTCAAAGAAAGCTTGAGAAAGAAGAACAAAGCTACNTCCAGGGCAATTTTTATTGCAAGATTCATTGCAATCCCTATCAAAATACCAACAGCATTTGTCACAGAACTAGAACAAACAATCCTAAAATTTGTATGGAACTACAAAAGACCACACAAAGTCAAAGAAAGCTTGAGAAAGAAGAACAAAGCTACACTCTCTAGTGTCAAACTATAATACAAAGTTAACAGTCATCAACATAGAATGGTACTGGCATGAAAACGGACACACAGATCAATGGAACAGAATAGAGAGCCCAGAAATAAACTCATTGTTATATAATCAATTAATCTATCACAAAGGGGGCAAGAATATACAACGAAGAAAAGCTAGCCTTTTTTAATGGTGAAAAAAACTGGACAGCTACATGCAAAAGAATGAACCTGGACCACTTTCTTGCACTATACATTAAAATAAACTCAAAATGGATTAAAGATGTTAATACATGACCTAAAACCTTAAAATCCCTAGAGGAAAAAAAACATAAGCAGTATACTCTTTGGCATTGCTCTTAGAAATATTGTTTTTGGATCTGTCTCCATAGGCAAGAATGAATAAATGAGACCTCATCAAAATAAACACTTTTGCACAGAAAATAAAACCATCAACAAAATGAAGAGTCAGCCTACTGCACCAAACAAGATACTTGCAAATGATCCTGATAAAGGGTTAATATATAAAACATATAAGGAAACCACATAACTATAGGCATAGAAGCTAAATAAACTTTTATCTAAGAAGATAAATAGCCAAAAGACACAGGAAAAGAAGCTCAACATCACTAATTTACAGGAAAATGAAAATCAAAACCACGATGAGATGTCACCTCATATCTTCCAGAATAGCTACCATCAAAAAGACAACAAATAAGCCAGAAAGAAAAACACCAATACAGCATACTGACACATATATATGGAATTTAGAAAGAGAGTAATGATGACCCTGTGTGTGAGACAACAAAAGGACACAGACATAGAGAAGGGACTTTTGGCCTCAGAGGGAGTAGGAGAGGGCGGGATGATCTGGGAGAATGGCATTGAAGCATATATAGTACTATGTAAGAAACGAATCGCCAGTCTATGTTTGATACAGGATGCAGGATGCTTGGGGCTGGTGTACGGGGATGATCCAGAGAGACGTTGTGGGGTGGGAGGTGGGAGGGGGATTCAGGATTGGGAGCTTGTGTACACCTGTGGTGGATTCATGTCGATGTATGGCAAAGCCAATAGAGTATTGTAAAGTCAAATTAAAATAAAAAAATAATAAATTTAAAAAAAAAGACAACAAATAAATCTGGGCAAAGACGTGGAGAAATGGAAACCCATGTGAACTGCTGGTAAGACTGTGTAAGTTGATGCATTCACTATGGAAAACAGGATGAGGTTTCCTCAAAAAATTAAAACATAACTACCATATGATCCAGCAATTTCACTTCTGGTTATTATCCCAAAGAAAATAAAAACACAAGTTCAAAAAGAAACATGCACCCTATGTTAACTGAGCATTATTTGCAACAGCCAAGCTATGGAAGTAACCTAAGAATTTGTTGATAGATGAATGGANTGGATGACACTGGAGCCTATTATAAAGAGTGAAGTAAGCCAGAAAGAAAAACACCAATACTGTATACTGACACATATATATGGAATTTAGAAAGAGAGTAATGATGACCCTGTGTGTGAGACAACAAAAGGACACAGACATAGAGAAGGGACTTTTGGCCTCAGAGGGAGTAGGAGAGGGCGGGATGATCTGGGAGAATGGCATTGAAGCATATATAGTACTATGTAAGAAACGAATCGCCAGTCTATGTTTGATACAGGATGCAGGATGCTTGGGGCTGGTGTACGGGGATGATCCAGAGAGACGTTGTGGGGTGGGAGGTGGGAGGGGGATTCAGGATTGGGAGCTCGTGTACACCTGTGGTGGATTCATGTCGATGTATGGCAAAGCCAATAGAGTATTGTAAAGTCAAATTAAAAAAATAAAAAAATAATAAATTTTTAAAAAAAGACAACAAATAAATCTGGGCAAAGACGTGGAGAAATGGAAACCCATGTGAACTGCTGGTAAGACTGTGTAAGTTGATGCATTCACTATGGAAAACAGGATGAGGTTTCCTCAAAAAATTAAAACATAACTACCATATGATCCAGCAATTTCACTTCTGGTTATTATCCCAAAGAAAATAAAAACACAAGTTCAAAAAGAAACATGCACCCTATGTTAACTGAGCATTATTTGCAACAGCCAAGCTATGGAAGTAACCTAAGAATTTGTTGATAGATGAATGGATAGAGATGTGGACTATATGTGCAATGAAATATTACTCAGCCATAAAATAAATGAAACTTTGCCATTTATGACAATATGCATGGACCTAGAGGGTGTTATGCTAAATAAAATAAGCAGAAGGATAAATATCATGTGATCTCACTTGCCTATGGAATGAATCTTAAACAAAAACAAAATGAAAAGAGACTCATAAATACAGAGGAATAAAGGGTAGTTGCCAGAGGGGAGATGGGTGGGGTTAGGCAAAATAGTTACAGGGAATTAAGAGGTACAGATTTCCAGTTACAAAATAAATAGTTATAGGGATGTAATTTCAGCATAAATGATATGGTTAATTACACTGTAATAACTGTGTATGGGGACTCATAGCTACTAGATTTATCCTGGTGATCATTTTATAATGTATTTAAATGTCAAATCACTATGGAGTACATCTGAAACTAACAGAATATTGTTTGCCAGCTATATTTCAATTTTAAAAAGCAATAAAATTACAGAAAATAAAGAAATAGGCAAAAGATCTGAAAAAGGTATTGCACAAGAGAATTTGTCCAACTGGCTTAGATGAAAATAAAAGCATATTCATAATAATTAGTTATCAGAGAAATGTCAAAGACACAATCCTATCCAAGTCACACATCTATGAAAACAACTAAAATCAAAATGATTAGCAATAAGTGTTGACACGTACACTGAACAATTGGAAATTTCAAAAATATCTGATGATTATATGAATATGCTCAATTTATAAAAATCTTTTGAACTGTATACTTTAAGATTTGTGTATTTTAGCATATATGCATATTTTAGCATATATGTATTGTAAGTTACATTTAATTTTAAAGGCTTATAACAATTATTTATCCATCGTAAAGTGACGATGTTTTTTTAATATTAGTACTTTCCATCCAAAGGATCATATATATTTTCATTCATTCAAAGCTGTTTCATGAGTAATAATTTTTTTCTTCCCCACAAAGGTCCTATATATTAGTTACAATGCTAATTTTATATAGGACACTTGCCTTAATGGAAGACTGTCATCCAACCACAAGATGTGTTGTGGGGATCAGCATGCAACTTTAATTCATCAAATTGGGCTTCTCAATTTTTCAATCTTATGCAAAAAAGTAATATAAAATAATGTGGAAATGTCTCACTTGAGATAATGAACAAATTTTAAGATGGTCTAAAAGCTGATAAAGTCCTCAATTCAGAAAACTTCAATACAACTGATGTAATTACACGAATTTCAAAATAGATTTAAAGCAATTAGTTTGCTCATAAACTTGATAAACAACATTATAAATTTCCAGAAATTACTATGGGGGAGCTAATTAATTCTAGACAGTGTAGAAGCTCAAAAATATAAAGAAAATCACCTGAGTAAATTCCATCATGTTAAAACAGAAACACAGAGAGTGCAATTCATGCCCAACTCTAATAAACATTGAGAAGGGAAGGAAGAAAAGAGAGCTGAAGCAATTGAATATGACCTTGTTCTCAGAGCTGGAAATGTGAAAAGAGATGTAATATGTACAGCTTAAAGAAGTGATATACACACAAACACCATTTAAACAGGAATGTAAATTCCTAAAAGATATTTCATTACTATAAACACTACTAGAATGCTATAGACAAATATGGAAATCAAATATGTAATAATCTTTTGGAATGATGGAAAATATATGGAAAATGCCATAAATTTCAAAGCAAATAGTTTCCTAGAAAAATTTAGAAGAGTCTATGGAGATGGAGAAGGAAATGGCACCCAACTCCAGTATCCTTGCCTGGAGAATCCCATGGATGGAGGAGCCTGGTGGGCTACAGTCCATAGGATTGCAAAGAATTGGACACAATTGGAGCAACTTAGACTATAGAGTTTGAGAAGCATTAAAACTGAGACCAGGGGCAGTCCTAAGATGGCCGACGAATAGGACGGGAAGACCACTTTCTCCCCCACAAATTCATCAAAAGAACATTTCGACGCTGAGTAAATTCCACAAAACAACTTCTGAATGCTGGGAGAGGACATCAGACACCCAGAAAAGCAGATCATTGGCTTCAAAAACAGGTAGGAAAAATATAAAAGATGAAAAAGGAGACAAAGGAGATAGGGAGGGAGCTCTGTCCCGGGAAGGGAGTCCCGTCTCGGGAAGAGACTTGTAAGCAGAGAGGTTTCCAAACACCAGGAAACATTCTCGCTGCCGAGTCTGTGGCGAGCCTTGGAAGCATAGAGGGCAACATAACAGGAAAGAAAAATAAATAAATAATTAAAACCAACAGATTACGAGCCCAACAGTAACTCCTCCAGCAGAAAAGCAGCGCAGACGCCTGCATCCACCACTAGCAAGTGGGGGCTGGGCATGGAGGCACAGGAGGTGCAGACTGCAGTTCTTTTTTAAGAATGGGGCCGCAGGAGGCGCCGGCTGCAAGGCTTTTTTAAAGAATTGGGCCGGAACACCCCACGCGTGACCAGAGCGAACTAACTTGGGCTAGCAATCCAGACTGTGGGATAGCTACCACGTGAAACGCCCGAACATAAGACATGCCGCCAGGATCGCGCACAGAAAAAAGGAGGGAAAGGAAATAGCCAGCTGCAGAACATCCCCCTCCAGTGACAGGCAGCCAGAGCCTTAAGGGCTGGAAGGGGGAAATCGCAGCCCAAGAGAGACATTACCTACCAAAATGCAAGCAGGCTTCTTTGCTAAGACTTCTAGGGGTTCTGGACAGTCATCATCATCCTGAGAAAGAACGCCAGTGGTACACCCAGAAAACTGAGCAGCAGGGAAAGGTGACAAGTCGCAGTAACTGCGCTCGCCAAACTCCTGAGCTACTCGGACCTGGGAAGGGCACAAAACGCAGGCCCAACCAAATATGCGCCTCTGAAGGCTACCTGAGCACCGAGCTGGAGCGGCTTAGACCAGTGAGGTGCATAAAGCCTAAGAACGGCCTCAGACGGTTCCCTGGCAGAGCAACTTAGAGCCTGAGTGGTGTGTGCCGTGAGCAGGGGCAAGCCCAGCGTGCATGACACACTGCAAGCACATGCCAGTAATATGTTTGCAGCATCCCTCCCTCCCCACAGTGAGACTGAAAAAGTGAGCCTAAAAAAAAAGTGTCCAGCACCATCCTCCCTGAGTCAAGACAGAAATCAGACACTGAAGAGACCAGCAAACAGAAGTTAAACAGAGGGGACCGCCTTGGAATTGACCCCACACTGCCCACAACACCAGAGAAAGGCCCAGATTTATCTTTACTATTTTTACAATCACTTTGTGTGTGTGTGTGTGTGTTGATGTTGTTGCGTGAATGTTTCTTCGTCTTTTTTAACTTTCTTAAATTTTTAAGTGTTTTATTTCTCTAATTTTTATTTTCATAACCTACTATTATTTTTCAAAAAAAAAAAAGAGACCCTATTTTTAAAGCAAATGCCATATATAGTCTTTTTGTGGTTGATGCTGTTGTTTTTAAATAATTCTTGTGGCTTTATTTCTTTTTTCTTTCTTTTTTTTTTTCCTTCTTCTGCTTCTTTTCTTTAATGTTGTATTTTTGAAAATCCAATCTCTACTCCAGGCTTTTAACCTTTGCTTTTTGGTATTTGTTGTCAATTTTGTACATTTAAAAACCCAATCTTCAGTACTCAATTTTACCTGAAAGCGAAATTACTGGCTTGACCACTCTCTCCTCCTTCGGACTCTCCTTTTTCTCCACCAGGTGGCCTCTGTCTCTTCCCGCCCCCTTCTCTTCTCTACCCAACTCTGTGAATCTCTGTGTGCCAGATGGTAGAGAACACTCAGGGAACTGGTTACTGGCTGGATCTGTCTCTCTCCTTTTCATTTCCCTCTTTTATCCTCCTGGCCACCTCTGTCTATTTCCTCCCTCTCCTCTTCCCTGAATAGCTTCGTGAACACCTCTGAGCGGTCCAGACTGTGGAGCACACATAAGGAAGTGATTATTGGCTAGCTTGCTCTCTCCTCTTTTGATCCTACCTCATCTCATTCCAGTCACTAGCCCCTCCCTCTTCTCTTCTCCACGTAACTCAGTGAACCTCTCTGGGTGTCCCTCAATGTGGAGAAACCTTTCATTTTTAACC
>SJYV01056334.1:369999-379999 GCA_006410875.1 Neotragus pygmaeus
GGAGATTTCTGATAAGAGCCAAAAAAAAAAAAAAAAAAAAGGATGCATGGGAAATTCCGAACTACCTGTGCTCCCCCAAGGGCTTGGCATATGACTAAGCAAATATACTAACCCAATGAATCCACCTTTCCAAATGAATGGGCCTGGCTCCAGAAAACACAATCTTATAAGGTTGCCTGGACTGCCAGCTGCCTCAATTTTAGCACAACGATTTAATGTATTTTAAATAAATGTAACATAAGGAAAAAATGCTTTGTACAAATTGGTCATCTGTTGTTTTTCTGGCTGGCACCATGATTTATGTAATATATCAGTAGAACGACATCTCTCTATCTGTCTCTTGGATAACAAAGTACATATGCAAGTTTCTTTATAGTGCTTTAACCCCCTGATGACTAGAAAGGTCCTACTCACAATTTATATATATACATAGCATCTAAGTAAGTTAAAGATGCTGTCAAGTATTTGAGTATTTTATTCTTTGCCTGATCTTCCCTCCCTATCCTGGATACCATCATGTTCCCCACACTCCAGGCTGCAGAATTATTTTTCTCCTGTGTACAAAAGTCAGAACTCAAGACTTAGGTGATGTCCATCTCTACTCAAATTAACATTAACTAAATTTTCATAATATCCCAAATTAGTCTTTACTGATTTAGTGCTAATTTTAAGGGCCACGTGTGTATATTTACTTTCTATTCCATCTTTTCTCCTCAAGGAAAAAAATGGAAATAATATATTCCTCCAGTTTAACGAAGCATAATGCTGTTCTTGTGTTTTTGGTAGAATACCAACACCAGGGATGACATAAGCACAACTCACTGGAGCATGAACAATTGTTTTTAACCTATTTTGGATCATACACACATATTGTGAAAATCTTAGGGAATCTTGGAACCCTCTCCCCAGAGCAATGTATATTTGCTCTTACATAAAATTTTGCATAAAATTTCAAGGGGTTCACAAGCCAGAAGAACATAACAATATGATTTTGTATGTCTTTCAGTGATAAAGCATTGTTTTAGCTCTCTAATTAATCCCACAGGAATAACATGGTAGATTTGTGTTGTAGCTTGCTTGTAACAATTGTTTCTGGGCTAGTTAGCTTTTTTGGAGCTAATGAGAAGGGGGTCATAGGTTCAATTCATTTAAGGGTCAGTTGGTTGTCATACAAAGAAAAGGCCTTTGCCATATTAGTGGCCCGCCATCTTTCAAATTTATGCATTTTTCTCACCAATGAGAGAATGAATGGCTAAGAACAAATCATCATTTCCTTTGGAAGGAAAACTTACAATTGCTTTTCCTTGCTTTGGGGATATCAATAATTATACAATTATTGGAAGCAGCAATGTATTATAGAGTGAAGATGACAGCCAAGAGACCAGAACCAAAGTCTGTCATGAACTAGCTGACTGTGTGACTTTAAGCAAGTTCTCTGGCTTCTCTGGGTCTATTTTCTCATCAAATAAGAGGGCCGCTGGTGGCTCAGATGGTAAAGCGTCTGCCTACAATACAGGAGACCCAGATTCAATCCCTGGGTAGGGAAGATCCCCTGGAGAAGGAAATGGCAACCCACTCCAGTATTCTTGCCTGGAAAATCCCATGGACGGAAGAGCCTGGTAGGCTACACCAGTCGGTGGGGTCTCAAAGAGTCAGACACGACTGAGCGACTTCACTTTCACTTCCAAGAGGGCCAGATTAGGTAATTAGAACAACTTTGACTCAAAAATTCTAATGTTAAGGATCAGTGTACAAGAAAAGAATAAGAACTGCATAAAGGAGAAAAAATGAAAATATATACAACATGGGGAACTCCTGGAAATATTCAAATAATTCACTAGTAAAACAAAGTTGCTGGAGTGAAGCTCTTTTATCCCTGTCATTGATTAGGGAGAAACAATTCACAAGAATGCTACTTACTGATTTACTTTTATAGTTGACCTACATGAATCTACCCTAATAGATACATATATTTGGTATTGAAATCTATACTCAGCTTCTAAGGGAAAAACATACATTACTAGGAAGTTAACAAAAGAGGAGAATACGATTTTTTTTTTAATTTAAACCTCTTCTGTTCAGCAGAAATGGGCAGAAGGAGATCCTAACAAGAACTGGTCTCTTCCATCATTCAGAAAATTCAGATGGCGTCTCTGCACAGACCGATGAAGTAAAGATTAAAGCATATAATATTATTTTTATATGCAACACACTGCAAACACACAAACACACCTGATAGACGCCATTAAGTCATGTTTCATGGTTTTGGAGGGGAGGGGAGTTTTGTAACAGCAAAAAATGCCTCTATTTTCATTTGTTTTATAGTCTGCTAATTTGGCTACAGAGCTAATGCCCATTTAAGGGAATATGGTGTGGAACAACTGTGCAGCAATATTAAGTGAGGAAGCCATATGCTTCTTAGTCCCGCCATACTGTCTGTGACTGCCCCTCACCCCTTGTGGATTAGCTTTTTCATCAGATAGGCCTGCAGTGGGTAGAATACCTTTTTTTTTTTTACAGGTGTTTGGTGGAGATCACATGAAAAATAAAGATTTCTAAGGGGAATGGAGCTGTGTAAAACATACAGAAATAGCAACTTGTTTTCACTTAAGATGCAGTCCACAGAGGTCTGCTTAATTTAATCCACAGAGACTCTTAATTTTTGGCATTATCTTTATATATCATAAATGACTGCCTGCCCCTAGATAGCTGACACAGTGCTGAGAATATTCAGAGCTGTCTGGTTTTGATCATCCTATAGTTGGTCTAGAAAAAGTATTAGAGGCAAACTTATTATACCACTAGATTGTGACCCAAACTTAAAGGGCATTCCATCAAAGAGACTGCTTCATGTTAAATTCCAAGAAGAGTACACACTTTCTGGTGAGGAGATTAAAACATGTTATATCCACAATACAAAACCCCTTTTTCTGAGTTGTCACTATAGTTTCTTGCAATCTACTGTTCTGGTACCATCTAAAATATGGCAGCAATGGACAAAAACATACAATACAGTCAAGAGGGTCCTCAACTGAGCAGAAGGTTAAACATGGACCTGGACATCTCCCATCATCTGAGATTATATTATTGTCGTTTCCTTGAGCTCGAGAGATTTCTCTTTCACTGACTCATTTGCTTCCCGAGTTAAAGCATAGGTGTGTACAGCCTCAAAGAGAAAATCAAACAAGGGAGAGGGTATAAAAACAATACAAGTGGAGAAGCATGAGGTTTATATTTTTATGCTAATATGCTGGTAAGAAAAGGGCTCCCTTTGAGGAGCAATAAAGAAAGGGGTGGGGGGAAGACTGTGAGCAGATCTCAGTAAAAAACAGAGGCTTTCTATGCAGATGGGGGATTTAAAAGAAGTAAAATGATAACCACACAGTCAAGAGACTAGAAAAGAGACCTTGATGTTTGATAGTTGTAATAACCTGCAGAGTGCTCTAATGGCTCGGGGATCAGGTGCAGAGCTACAGCAATAACGAGAACTGAATAATTATCTCTGCCGTATCTGTATCACCAAAGTCCCAGTGTATGAGCTATATAAGGAGGCTTCTGCTGCCTCTCCAAGATTTCCTGAAATGTTAAATCACTGATTTGGGAGCACTTCCAGCATTAGTACTGCCCAGTTAGAAAGAAATAAAGCCCGGAATCCTCCTGTGGCAGTTCTAATGTCTTTGTTAATTATGAATTATGGGTAAACATGCAGACTCACGGAGGTCAGGGCTGTCAGCAACAATAGTTTTCAAGAAGGATTTTTACGAGGGTCTTTTTCACTCGACCATAATGTCCATTTTATATACATAAACAGAGCCAGGGCTACAAAAAATGGTGTTTGCTTTTAGGGGAGCTGTATTTTTTTTTCTCTTTTTCTCTCTCCCCCTCCCCTTGTGTTGAGGCATGTAGCCACAGCCAGAGCAAAGCGGTGCCTAACTAGAGTTCTCCTCTGTGACTAACAACAGCTGTACCATTCCAAGGACTAGGCGGAGAGAGTCGCTGGAGCTGAGGCTGGGTTAATGATCAGACACTGAAATCCACCTCTCTCTTGTTAAGCGAGTAAGCGACCAGTTGGGTAACCCATCAGCAGTGGTCACCTTTCACATACAATGGGAAAACAAAAGCTGCATACAGTATGCTTGATTAACCTCACTTAAATGGCAATGCTGATCTCGAATCTATCCCAAGAGTATATATAAACAGGATTGAAATTATATTATCTGTGGATCCTGCCCAACAAAAGCAACTGGCACAAAATCATTTTAATTAGGTGGCAGCGGCTGTAACTCATTCAACTCTGGCATTAATTCTTTTTGTCCCATCAAAGAACTTCTGGGCCTTTCTATAAGACTGTGTCAGCATGGAATAAAGGAGATGATCAATGGACAGCAAATCACTTGTGGGCCTCAGCTTCCTACATAATGTATCGGAAGGTTGACAGTGGGTTTCAACCATACAGCCAGATATTTGATTAGAATATTCAGAAAACCTATGACAATCTTTGTACTTCACTTTTTCCATGTAGACAATTTACCAAGAAAAATGCTTTGGCGAATTTTACCATGCTGACCTTCAAACTGTCAAATAATGTTAGTGTTACTACTCACTTAGGAGGCTATTTTCTTTGTTCGTAGCAAACTTAGGAAATACATTAACCTCTGGATGTAGAAAAACTAGATTTCAATGCCAGACCCACTTCATTTCTCTTTCTGCCCTTTCTTCTCCTGGTCCATTTTAAATGACATTTTCCCATCATGGGGCCTAAGAGTCCTTTCCAGGTTCTAGCTCCAAACAGATGTCGCTGTGCAGCCCCCTGCTGACCTTTCTTGGGAAAGGTCTTTTGTTACTTGAATTGAGTTTTAAGATCAAGGCCAATGCAAGGTTAATCACACCTCAGATCGTATAGAGAAGACTCAATGTAAAAAAATAAAATAAAATAAAAGCTTTTCAGTTTTCCAGTGACCACAGAAAAAATGAGATGAAATCAAAGGCCCAGAAAGCACACAGGTAACTCCAGTATCCAGAAGATGGTTCTGTCCAGCCCCAGTGCTTATCAACAGTCTCACTGTACATACCCTGAGTTACTTGCAAACCCTTCCATTTTAAGAAACATCATCTTATTTTTAAATCTGTTTCCAAGTAGAAATAGCATCGAAGAGGTTACTAACTCTTCTCAGCCAATTCAGAAGGGTAAGTAGAGACCTCCAGATGTTGCTCCCAGGACCAAGCTTCCCCCTCAACATCTCTAAGACCTAGAAGAGCCCCAGATTTCTCTCTGCCCTGTTAAACAGAAAAGGCAACTGGAGGCATGGCACATTTCTTTTATGGGAACTCATAAGAAATTTATGAAACCCATGCATACTATCTACTGTGAAACAAACACTGTCTTCCCATTCACCCCATGAACTGCCACCTTAGCAGGGAGCTTCCTCAACCCTAGGGAGACAGCACCTATACCTGGATCTCCCCCGAAGGATACTGATGCAACTGGATATACAGTCAACATATTTGTCATTATTATTTTTGATTACATTTTTAATTGGATGATAATTGTTTAATTGGATAACGTTATATTGGTTTCTGCCATACAGTGGAAATCAGCCATAAGTGTGTATATAAATATATACATATATATACACATATACACACACACATATATATATATAGATCTCATCTCTTTCTTGACCCTTCCTCCCATCCCTCTAGATTGTCACAGTGTTGAACTGGGCTCCCTGTTATGTAAAAGACATCACTACATAGATAAAAAAGTGAATTAATCAATCAGAGTAAAAAAAAAAAAAAAAGAGGGACTCTCTTCCAGGCTTTACTTGGAAATTCCTAAAATTAGAGATATATGGGTAGTTCTATTTAACTTAGAGGATAATGATCTACAGAAAATCTAATCATAAATGTCTTCAAGTTCTGGGGAATCTTAGTGGAAACAAACCAGATTATTCTAAACAATAAGCAAAAATGTAGAAAGGGGAAGATAGAAAAAAATTAAAAATCTCTTAAAGTCACACAGGAGAAATGTAAAAAAAAAGATTTGAAATTTCTTGAAATGCCATGCAGAAAACAAAAAAGGTGGTAATGAGGAAACAAAATCCAGGGCAGTAAATAAAATGAACTGCTTTGCTAGCCTATTTTTGAATTATTTTTAAATTTTTGGCCACACTACGTGGTATGTGGGATCTTAGTTCCCTGACTGGGGATCAAACCCACCCCTCCACCACCACTTGCACTGGAAGCACGAAGTCTTAACCACTGGACCACCAGGAAAGACCTCAATAGCCAATTTTTGAATGAGGGAAAATAAATTGTTTAATGGAGTCCATAAACCTATTCTCATTTCTTAATTTGTTAATTCTGCTTGGATTAAGAAACCAAACCATGTCTCCTAGTCGAATAATTTTTACAGTGTGATAACAATAAATATTGCTATATTGTTAGCAAATATTTTAATTTTAAAAATAGCTTATGCACCCGATTCCTAAGACTCAGAGACCCTCCGGAGTCAGGAGGAGAAAGGTGGGGTTGATCTTGAGCTTAGCAACGGCTACTGTGAGGGAGGCAATTTGATCCACTCAAACATATCCTTGAATCAGCTTCTCTTTTCTTGCAACTCTCATTTTCACTTTTGCCTTTGAATGTTGTCTGAATCTATTCCAAGTGTCCTTTGCCATGGCAACACCTGCAGGTGAAGGCCATGCTCCTCACTGCCAGCCTTGCCAGTGATGACGAGGCAACTAATCACTGCACAAGAAGAGGAAAGCCATCTCCAAGACATCCATGAACAAATTGAGCACAAGGCTGTCCCTGAAGCACCCTCTTCTCACAAACCTGTTTAGCCATACACCAGAAGGGAAAGTAAACAAAGACCCTTTCTTTCTCTGTGCTTTACATGTCATCACTTGTCTCCCGAAGGCTGATGCATCATCTAAATTTGTATGAACACCCTGAAAGTACCAAAGTTACTTCAGCAGCATGCCATGGGGTCCCACCAGTGGAGAGGGAGCTCTCTGCTTGCTCTCCTCCTCCAAGCCCACAAGGATCTGAGGCCAGCTCCAGCACTGTCCCTTAGACGCCAAGTGACCCAGGGTCAAGATGTATGACCTCCCTGCTTTCTGGGCTTCTGCCAATCATCCCCCACTTCTGAAAAGACTCTTATTCAGAGATGTTTTCAGTCACATCACCTCTGCTTCTTATTCATGCTGTCCATAAAAATAGAATCCTATCCACTTCTGTTCGACGTTACAGCCTTTCAATTCAGGCTCTTAAAACACTTCATGGACCTTGCCTGAGCGCCAAGTACTGCCTTTCTGCCGTTTCTCCCAATGGACAAACAGGCATACAAAAATTAAGAATTTGACCCAATGCTCGCTTCAAATGAGTCAACACTAAGACTAAAAAAGCCCTGTAGAGCCCTGAAGAGTTGATGTTCTAACCGCACCCTCACCCAGCCTCTCTACGTTGGTGATTATTTCTATAAATCTTTATTTACCTTGGCAGATCCAGGAGGCCACATGTGGCAATGCAGTACTGTTACCTGTTGAAACTTATTGCAAAGTTTTCAGGGTGATTCAAATTCATTTTAAACTTGCTGTTTCTTCCACAAAGTTGACATATTATTCTATAAAGTTTGCAATAAATGGGCCTGACCCTTACTCTGATTGGGAAAGATATCCAAAGGACAATCTTCAAGTCTTATGTAAGGCCTGAAAATCTAAACTCACAGCACAAACACGTTATGTCCATTATTCTGCTTTCAGGAAGTCCCTTCCAGGAGCGTAGCTGTCAGTGACATTATATTAATTCTTACATCAAATGGAAAACCAAAAAATTCAAGAGGAAGTTTTGCTTTGGAAACCTCTGCAGTTGAAGGTCAGGAAGATAGTAGCAGGCAATTGGCAATGGTTAGTTTCATCTCATGAACCATCCTGAGGTCTCGGGGAAGGTTCCCAGAGACCACCGACTACCTCCCCACTCCCCACTCCATCCCCTATGCCCATGAAATCAGTTTGACTATATTTTATCAGCTTTCTTAAGTGATCAATTCCCTTATTAGTTGTTGAGATCATTTTCTGTCAATCCAGGATTAATTCTCCATGGGTTTTCAGATCTTATTTTAAGAATCCACGATTCAGTCCTAACCACTAGTCCTGTCAGTTCTACCTCCTACATATCTCACAAACCCTTCAAGTCCTTCCTCTTAATTACACCTGAATTACACTAGATTCTCATCTCCTCAAGGGCAAAGGTTTTTGCCTGTTTTCTTCACTCATATCATTCAAGCACTGACAACAGTGTCTGGTATGCTACTGCATAAGAAAAATCAGTTAAACAGGTAAATGAAGAAACTAATAGAATTTCATAAATGGATGAGTGAACTAATAATTTCAATACTCTTAAAGTTGGACTCCCAGGATCTATTTACATCTCTCCTCTCCAATCTCCACACCAAAGCCAGAATATAAAATACACATCTGACAATATCACTCCATCCTTTAAAGTCTCTCAGTAACTGAAAGCTAAAATCCACACCCAAAGACTACTCAGGATCTTGCCCCTGTCTCATTTCCTGCCATCTATATTTCGCCAAACACATTGTACTGAAACACTTTCAGGTTCTCAAATGCATTCTATTTTTTTTACATTTGTTCCCAGAGAACACTGTCCCCTCTGTTCTGACTCCTTCACCTTTTGTTTACTGTCATTCTCTGTTTCTCTCTTATTTCCTTTATTTTGGCTGTGCTGGGTGTTCATTGCAGCAGGCAGGCTTCTCTTCTTGCATCAAACAGGCTTGGTTGTCCTGCAGTACGTGGGATATTAGTTCCCCAACCAGGGATCAAACCTATATCCCCTGTATTGGAAGATGCATTCTAGACCACTGAACCACCAGAGAAGTCCCCTACCTGTCATTCTCTATGCCTATTTTAGTAGTCTTGTTAATGTTGCTTTTTCTGACATTTCCTGGCCAATCCATGCTTTCTCATCTGAGCTTCTATAGTTGTAAGATTACACGGCTATCTTTCCAAATAGACTCTGAACCTTCTTTCATTTTTACATAATCCACATCACAATTTCTGGCATACAGTTTTGTGATACAGATGATGATCAATAAATCATCAATAAATTGTTAAATGAACTCGGCACCATCATGGTAGATTCAACAAATTAGAATTAAATGTATTTTAGAAATCCTCTAACCCAGCCTTCAGACTCCTGGCCTGCCAGTGCTTAATTTTGCCATCTTGGGCAAGTTACTGAATATGTCTTTGCTTCAGCTTCTTAATTTATAAAATGGGGTGATTATAGTACCTCTATCATTACATTGTTACAAGAAGCTAATGAATTAACACATTGCTTAGAAAAGTTCTAGTCCATAGTAATCTTTCAATAAATGTCTATTATTTAGGAGAAGCAGAAATTAAGGTAGAAGAAATAAGACACAGAATCTCAGATAGCTTAAAGGATAAATTATTTGCTTAAGGACATGCTAACTATTGGTATAACCAAGACTATTTTAATTAAAGTTTCCAAACTTTCCATGCACAATATGACCACTGCCATATGATGTTAGTTCCGAAATGAATTATGAAAACATCTACATGTGAGATAAAGATATAAATAGATTCCATAATAAAGACAATTTAAATGTTGATTTTAATTTTTTCATTTCTCAATTTATAGATTTATGCCATGTATATTAACTATAAGAAGCAAAATATTTTTAATTTAAAAATTTTTATTAGACCATATTTAAAGTCTTTACTGAATTTGTTACAATATTGCTTCTGTTTTATATTTTGGTTTTTGGTCATGATGCATATGGGATCAAACCCGTGCCCCTCCCACACTGGAAGGCAAAGTCTTAAATATTTGAGACTGTGAGGAAAGCCCCAAGAAGGGAAATTTAAAACAATGAGTCTGAGAAGTATATACACACAAAAGTTCCAGTGTTTTCCCACAAGTAATAGATTATATTCTACTCCCCACTTAGATG
>SJYV01056334.1:387499-396197 GCA_006410875.1 Neotragus pygmaeus
TCGTTCTTTTTCCAGATCAATCATTTTTATCATTTTCTTATTAACAAGTATTTTACTTAGACTCTCCCAATTACTTTCACTGGTTCTTTCTCATTTGTGCTCCTTGCTTTTCTTTCAAGCATTTCTCCTCAATTCCATACTTTCAGTCATAAAGCAGCTCCCACAGCTGTATCTAGAACTATTGTGGGTAACTCTCTTCCTCCTGGCCTCAGTGTTCATCTCTGTGAAAGCCTGTGCAGCTGATTTCATTAAGAAAGTATGAAAAGTAAGTACTTTTCATTGGCATGTTGTTGGCATTTTTAACAAAACCTTATTTGTGGTCAATCTCGGTTCTAGAGAGAAGAGTCTTTGAACCAAACCCAGACTCAGCATCATTGGAGAAGCAGAGACCAACAGTGGAGAGGAGATGAGCTTAGGTTCCTTCTTTCTCTGGCTACAGGCTCCTCCAAGGAGTCCGGAACCTCAGCTGTCCCATCCACCTGTGTGCTTGGGGCAAAAGAAAGAAAAGGTCACCACCGTCCCAGCCTCACTGCACAAAATTATGGTAGAAATTCACATCTAGAGAAGACCTCTATGATATCAGAACCTGAGAAATTGGGACTCAAACATTTTATTCCCAAGTCACAACATTAATTTGGACGATTTACTTACACTCTTTATTCCTGATGTTTCTCTCTCTGTTGTATCTTGCAGCTGTGTGTCATTGGGCACATTCATTTCTTGACCCTTCCCAACCTGAGGGTCATCACTCACTAATAAAATGAGGATTATAATAGCATCCCATAGAGCTTTGGTGAATATTAAATGAGGTAATTTACATGTTCACAATGCTCAGCTCTTAATAAACACAACATTATCGATGTGTTCAATACAGATTTTATATATATGTTATGATTAAACTGATCTAGGGCTATTTTTTCAGATCTAGAGTATATATCTCATCAGGGAATTGTGAGCATTTTTAAGCTATTGTTTGTAAAATCCTTTTGCACCTCCATTTGGGCACAGCACATTTATATTTCTATTGGAATAGGAGACATAAATACTTATTTATACATATGCATCATCTCTTTTTCCTATCGAAGAGATCATAATAGCTAGAAAGCTGGATACAAATAGAAAAAATAGAATGGTAGGTCCCTGTGATCTTTGCACGTGCACTTTATTTGAATTTAAGGGCATATATCTTAAATCCTTCAATTTGAGAATGTGTCTACTGAACTTCACCAATAGAAATCTATGGGTATTCTAGACACATTTTATATATTTTAAGCTCAGTAATACAGCCTATTGATTGTCTGCTTTGATTCTTATTTTTTCTATCTGACCAAATAAAGCAGAAACAGATGGCTTTTCTGACTTAAACTATTTTAAGCTACAAACATGTTGCCCACTTTTGAGCCCATGTAGTTAATCTGAAATCTGTCACACGATAAAATTAAACCTTCTATATTTTAAGGTGGAGAGACAGTGTGGATTAGATGTAGGGTATGATGACCTGGGTTCTTGTCCTGGCTTAACTCTGAGTGCACTGGGGACCTCGTGAAAATCACTTCACCTGCTGCATCTGAACTCTCTCATTTATGAAGCAAGTTAGGCTAGTGTGTATACTAATCGCCTAGGGATTCTGAAAAACGGAAGAGTCTGGTCGGCAGGTCTGGGGTGGAAAGAGATCCTACATCTTTACCAAGCTCCCAAGGGAGACTGGGGCTGCTGGTCTATGGTCTTCGAGGGGCAAAAGACTGGAACAATTCTTGGACAAATGATGTATGATCTAGGTTTCTATAAATTATTCATGAGAAAGCATGTCATGATGGCCCCAAACAAGAATCAAAAGACAATCATTAACATGGGTACAATATAGTCATTGAAGTATGTTCCCATCCAGTTAGTCATCACAGCATTCCTAAGAGGAAACTAAACTCAGAAAAGTTGAATTACTGGCTCAAGATCACAAAATCATCTTGTCAATTTGTGGCAAAGCCCGGGATCAAACAGTCCTGTCACCACCAGTCCATGGTCATTTTTGCATTCAAAAGGCCCCCAAATGAATGAAGCTAATAAAGACCGAACAGCCTAATTCCGTTTCATACACAGCCATTTATTACCTGCTGCTGCTGCTAAGTCACTTCAGTCGTGTCCGACTCTGTGCGACCCCATAGACGGCAGCCCGCCAGGCTCCCCTGTTCCTGGGATTCTCCAGGCAAGAACACTGGAGTGGGTTGCCATTTCCTTATCCAATGCATGAAAGTGAAAAGTGAAAGTGAAGTCGCTCAGTACCTAAGTATTGATAAAATCTGTGTTTGCCTGCTGGAGCCAGTGTAAGACTTCCATATATTTTTGTATCTTTCCATTATTTTTCTTTTCATTATTATTCTGTCCATCAAGTACAGAAAAGCCTCTCAGGCCAGCGTGTACATTTCCAGTTTCAATTGCTTCAGTACATGAGTTCTAGATCCTAAAGGCCAAAAAGCATCTATTTGACTAAAGAGCTATAAGGCAGCCATAAAAATTATGGATCACAGAAATAAGCAATTAGTGTTATCTTCAATTGCTTTATTGGCAGTATTCACTCGTTAGAATAGAGGCAGCCGTAAAACAGATTGCAACATACTGTATAACAGCATATGGGATTTTACATTATAATGCTATTCTCTGCCAAGAAGTCATATTTTCATTTGAATGCATGGAACAGATTATCACAGGGTTTCCAGCATTAGAAGTAGATGACCCTTACTTTTTTTCTGTAGTTGTTGTTAAAAGGCAATTCCTAAAGTTATGACTAAATCAAAATAAGTGCGATGGTGAATGGGGCTGTGTTACGTGCCGGCATTCTGGGCCATTGGAGACTGTGCATGGCAGGGAGCTGTGGCAGATAATAAAGTCAGTCTCCAACATGGTGGAGAGAAGGAGAGCTGAGGGTCTGCCAGTCCTCCAAACCAGCTGGCGTCAGTCCTAGAGGAAGCCACTCACCCCACCCCATCCCCATCTCATCACAGCTGAAACGCCACAAAAGACACCACAAGCACAGGGGACAGAAATAAAACAATGGGAATAATCACATGAAAGAGAACAGAGACATTATTTAAGATCAGGAGATGTCTTCCTGACATCTACTCTGCCATTTTTACAGAATATGTGTGGAAGCATATTTACATATTGCGGACAATGTATACGTAGACCTTTAAATATACACACCCTGGAACAAGTTTCAACAGGGTAAGCCCTCAGGAATCACCCAGAGGCCTATACTCTAAGAGTTTCCCCAGCCACTCACACGTCTTACAAGTTTCAATATGGCATACCTGGAAAGAAGGCGAAATGCCCACTCTCCTGTTTCAACAGTTAAGTTGGAAAAAGAGAAGGAAAAAGTACATCTAACAAATTCTCTTTCCAAGATCAGCCTGTGCTATAGCAAATGAAAGGCTTTGAAAGGCAGGATTGCTGAAAAGGAAGCTTGTGTGGTTTCAAATTAGAAGTCATACTGTTGCACTCACAGTTGATCAAATAAATATTAATCACCAAATGTATTTATGTCACTTCTCACACGATTGCAATATATTTCAAATGTGTTTTTAAATGGTGGATAAAACACACTGGGAGGGCAAAAAAAAAAGTCTCCTTTTATAGAACCACAGATACTAGGAAGCTAGAGGCATATGTAGTAATTTACCAGAACAAAGAAATATGTTTGAATTAGTTTCTATGTGTTTTCTGTTATTTATTCAGATCTAGTAAAATCCGAATAATCTGATAGTCTTTGGAGTCTACATACAATGATATCGTGTTAAAAGTAGACTATAATCTTATGTTACATTCCAATAAATTAGTGTATTAAATAATTTTTCTTATCAAGTCTTGTAAAGTTACAGTTTTGTGAAAAAAGTTAATTGCAGACAAAAAACCCTTTTAATCTTGGAAAAAGATTATACCAGGTCACTATAAAGGCAGTACTAATACAAAACAAAGTGTAATAGACCTGCCCCTTTCTATACCCCTTGGTTACTTGCAGGTAATATTTTCAGTTGTCAATTTCCACATTTCTGTGTTTAAGAACTCTTTTTATTCATAAAAGGATTTGGTAAGAAGAGTAATTAGACTAAATACGCAAGCATTTTGCAACCTAATCTTGCATATGGTATTTTCTAGCCCCTATCGTATGTGTATATTGATATACTATTTAAATTCTGCATCAGCTGTCATGGATTTATTTGTAAAGTTGCATTATAACCATAATACCTACAGCTTCCTTACAAACTGAGCTTGAAAAAGATTTTTTAAATATTTATCAAACGGTTACAGTAATTTCTCATAAATGACTACTTTGTCTCATTTTTTAGAGTGAAGAAAGCTGGTAGTTTTCCAGGAGTCAAATAAGGGGGGGCCTTTAAAAACATGAAATGGAAATAGGAATCATGACAGCGGCTAACTTATACTTTGAGAAAATGATGCTGACAAATTGAAGGTATTCCACCAATGTATAGCAGAGTGAAACATCTGCCTTTTGGTTAAGCAGTGTTTTCCTCACTAGAACACCAATTTTTGAATTTGGCAACTCTTGTGACCCTGGCCTTGTGATTGAGACAATCTTATCATATATAAATATTGAGAAGCAAGCTGTTCCTTGGATCTGTAAGGTAGCAAACTCAAGGGACTATACATTTTTAAAACGTCAAGAAGCACGTGAGCACGTGAGTATCTATGATTGAGTATGTATGATTGTGTGTGTGTTTCACCAAATACAGTTGCAACTGAGTCAGACAACAGCAACACCGAAGGCTAATGGAAAAAATGTTACATATTGATCTTGCTGTGCAACAATGTTACTTAACTCAGCATCGTTCAGAAAAAATTACTGAAGAACAGTATTATGCTATATAATGACTAGTTTTCCTTTTCCTTGCAATAAAGTAAAGCATTTAAGGAAAAAAAAACCCACAAGCATCTCGAATAGCCTCTGCTTTGCTGCAAAAATAGACTGTGACGAGAGTAACTCTCCCAATCAATTATGCAGCATGGTTTTAAGTGAGGAAAAAAATTCAACATACGTATCACTCCAAAATATACACAGCATATATCTATATGTACAAACTGCGTAAATCTTGAAGGGCTATGAAGCATATATTTTGCTACACCAAAGCTCTGACTGTGAAATTGATTGCAACAAAACTTTGATTTCTTTTTCTGAAAAACCCTAGCAATATGAATCTTACTGGAATTATTTAAACGTAGTGCTGTGTGTACACATCTTTATGTGTGTGGGTGTAAACAAGATTTCTACAAATTCTCTTCTGTAGGCTCAGAAGCAACTCCCCTTCTCTAACAAAAATACTGCCCTGAAATTATCTCCTTTAAAAGTGACAAGAGTAAATGAATATACTTCAAATTCTACCATCTACATATGTGCATTCTGAACTCATTCTGCAGAGGAAGTCCCTTAATACTTCTCATTTCTATTATATACGTGCAGGGTTCATTAATGGTCTTCCTTAAGAGCACCTTTTTAAAGAATGCTCTGCCCCATTAGCCAGAAGAATGTGACTGAGACAGTATATGCATGTGTATATGTGTGTGTATACATACACACATACATATATATATATATATTAATTTTGGCTGAATTCAGGAATGAGTCAGGGCTAAAAGAATCGATCTGTCACAGAGCAACAGACTGCAGCTAGGAATTGCCAACAAACCACAAGCAATAGTAGGTAATGACTAATTGTAACAGAAACGAAGTAACAGAGGGCGGGACTGTTTCAGAGAAGGTAACTGAAAAAATGACCTTTCCCAAACGAAATCAAACAGTTTGCTTTCCTGTTTTTGTTGTTGTTGTTGTTGTTGTTAAATCAAATACAAGCATGATACATTCCCTCTTCTCAATAGTCCCTAGGGATGTTGATCAATTCGACAATTCCTGAAAGATCTGTGAATCTTTTATCACAGTTGCCTTTTGTGTTTCTTTATTTCTATTCCCATTCTATTCTATGAGGCATTTTTGAGATTTCTCAATGAATTATTATTTGAGCACACTCTTTGGAGCTCTAGAACCTAAAACTTATAGGAAACCTTGACTATGGCTCCCACTTTGTGGTAAATGAATATATAACATGATCTTTTAAAAAATGGAAGAGAATTTATGAAGATTTACAAGGTCCAAGAAATAGAATGGCAAGAACAATCATATTCATCTCTTTTATTGATTATAATGTTATAATTTTTAATTAACCATTTAATCTTACCTCCTCAGAATTTCATAAAATACTTTTTCCTAATTATCAATGTACACAAACACAAATTTGTTATACCAGAAACTTAACCTCTTAAAACTTTAATCTACGAAATTACATGGAGCTTGAGGTGCTTAAAGGACTTAAATTCTGCAAGTTCAAATGAACCTTAAATTCTAAGGTTCAAATGCTTTGAGGACTTCCTTTAATTTTTGCTCCACTGCAGTGAACATCAACAAGATGTTCTATGAGGCTGAAACATAGGATTTTGGGGCTCCCTGTAACTGCAGAGATTACAAAGCATAGTGGGTCAAATGTAATATATTTTAAAAGATCACTTATTTGTTTAAATGTAAATATTTAATTTTAACCAATATGGTGTGGTGAGACTGCCTATATACTTATTCCAAATGTAAAAATAACTATTTCCTTAACTTGATGATTTAGGTTGTTACCCCCATCTTTAGATGGCACAGCTCATTTTGTTTCACTGCTATTTTAATTCCTAAATCCTTTTATCTAAGATCTATTGAACATCAGAATCCATGTCTATTTAATAAACTACATCAAATATTCCTTATCTCCTCATAATTTAAAGAAGAAATAAATGGAGGATACTAAAAACCACACTTCTTTCTTAAATGGGCATTGATTGATTGATGCCCCCAAACTAGTTTCTCAACAAACTTAACTCTTTCTCTGCTGAAAAAGAAAAGTGCAGTTCCACAATGGCAAGTTCAAAAATTAGCCAGTAAAAATACAAAAAAGAAAAAAAAATATCAATTGTAAAAATAGTATCAGAACCAAGTTAGATGGGAGGATGAAAAACAATGGTGAACAATGAACTACGTATCAATGAAGCAATGTATACAAAGAAAGGGAAGAAGCTAAGGGCAGTGAGATGACACAAGGGCAGCAGGAACCTTGTGAAAGGGACCAGGAAAAGTCAAACAAAGGGGAAAAATTGTAAACCTTAACAAAGAGAAGTCAAGTCATATCAGACATCCATAAGCACTCACAGGAAATAAGGATGATACTCAGTAACTAAGCCCAGCCTAAATCTTAGTTGACAGGGGGTCATGGGCTTGGATTTTTCCATCTGTTTCCAAGAAACTCATACACATAACTGGTATGCACCTAAACCATTCTTTTGTTTCCAAGTGTTAGGATATTCTGAACAAGAGCAACAAAAAAATACGTCAACATCTTGATAACTGAAAGTCTGCTAAAGCTTTTTATATTTAGCATAAAGCTGTTTGAACCTCCCAAGGGGTGAGTTGCAGACAGCTTCATGGTGTAGATTTCAACACAAGTGCATCAGTCTCCCATTATGACCTACATACTTTACATCCAAACACAAGGCAAGGGCCTAGTTACCTGACAGTGATAATCCTCCAGCCAGTGTTCACTTCTCAGGTGATGACAGAGATACTGTAATTCAGGACTGCTAGCACAAAAGCTCATGGCCAGTGTAATAGCCAGTACCCACTTCACTCGGCATAGCATAAACACAGCCAATGATTTTCAAGGACTAATAAAACATCACCTGATCTGCTGATTCATTCAATCATTCGATCATTTGTTATCTATTCACTCAAATATTTATCAAACACCTACCCACCACATTCCAGGTACCAAATAGCACCACAGCCTTGCTGCCTTAACATTATACTAGCACACATATATTGGTGAAAGTAACCAATTTCCACAGGGAACTCTAATCAATGCTCTGTAATGGCCTATATAGGAAAAGAATCTAAAAAGAGAGCAGATAGATGTATATGTATAATTGATTCATTTTGCTGTATACCTGAAACTAAAACAACACTGTAAATCAACTATACTCCAATAAAATTTTAAAAAGTAACCCATTTCACAACAACAATTATAAAACGTGAATTACCACCTCTTTTCCCTATGTTCTATGTTTGAACTTTCATGTGCATCATATGCATATTTGATAGCTTTGGGTGATTTCAGGTGGATTTTTCCATTTATCTATACAACTACTTCATTAACAGTCAAGTTATAACATGTGAGCTTACATGAAGCACTGTGCTCTTAAAATAAGAATATTCCTGGCTATATGTCTCCTTGTGTTTCTTCCAGTCCAGCATTTCTCATGATGTACTCTGCATAGAAGTTAAATAAGCAGGGTGACAATATACAGCCTTGATGTACTCCTTTTCCTATTTGGAACCAGTCGGTTGTTCCATGTCCAGTTCTAACTGTTGCTTCAAGAAACACAAGCTGGAATCAAGATTACCGGGAGAAAAATCAATAACCTCAGATATGCAGATGACACCACCCTTATGGCAGAAAGTGAAGAGGAGCTAAAAAGCCTCTTGATGAAAGTGAAAGAGGAGAGTGAAAAAGTTGGCTTAATGCTCAACACTCAGAAAACGAAGGTCATGGCATCTGGTCCCATCACTTCAGGGGAAATAGATGGGGAAACAGTGGAAACAGTG
>SJYV01056334.1:398406-451664 GCA_006410875.1 Neotragus pygmaeus
TTCTTTGGAAGGAATGATGCTGAAACTGAAACTCCAGTACTTTGGCCACCTCATGCGAAGAGTTGACTCATTGGAAAAGACTCTGATGCTGGGAGGGATTGCGGACAGGAGGAGAAGGGGATGACTGAGGATGAGATGGCTGGATGGCATCACAGACTCGATGGACCTGAGTCTGAGTGAACTCCGGGAGATGGTAATGAACAGGGAGGCCTGGTGTGCTGCGATTCATGGGGTCACAAAGAGTCGGACACGACTGAGCCACTGAACTGAACTGAACTGAACTGAACTGATATTTCTCCTTAATGTGAGTGAAAGAATTTTTCAAACCTTCCATCAAAGGAGAGAAATACTAGTTTGAAACCACTGGAATGTATCAGGGATAAGAGTAAGACCTTGAAAGGGGCAGAGGAAGAAATTGAAAACGAGATGGCACCCCTACTTCACGATGGTGTCGAGCCAGGGCTGTCATCATTTCTGCTAGAGGAGGCATAAATCAAAATACTTCATATCTGAGTGAATCAGTTATTCCTTTTGTCTTGCCTAAGTTTCAAAGTGAGATTTTCCCACAATTTCATTCTTAATTTTATGCCTAATCCTTTTGGTTCATGATCTTATAAATTTCAACCAAAATGAGGACTATATGCTTTTATTTCTTGTCTCCAGAAAAATCTAATTGTGTCACCAAGAGGTGGGCCCAGGTTATGCACTGCCCAAAGTATGCCCTTCTCTCATTTTTCTCTAGGTTTACTATTATTCTTTGGAGGTTTTAACCTCGATATTCTATTCTAAGGTGATATTATAAAATTATAATAGCATATTATATTCTAAGGTGCTATTATATTATAAGCTGTTATAGAAAACCCAAATGAACTTTCTGATCAACCCAATATGTACATTCAAATTCATGTATACAAACATATATCATCACATTTTTCCAATGTATAGTAAAATCATACATATGCCCAGAAAAAAATGTTTTCCTTATAAAATTAACTTAAAGCAATGCAGAGTTTTGTCCACATCATCATTTCATGTGTTAAAATAGTCAACTAATGTCCTTTTTTCCCCATATATCAGCTATGAGCAGTATCTGTGGCAGTCTGGCTAATAAACTCCAAAGTAATAAATACTTAGCAGAAAAACTTGACTGTGTTAATTATTTGATGTAAAGGAAGAATTATCATGTTAGGTAGTTTTGCTTTGCTTTTTCTAAAATGAGCTTGCTTAGTAGTTGACTAAATGATTGTTTAAAAACTGACCATTCCTTTGGAAGGCCCATGTAAAACAAAAAAATAAATAAAGCTTCAAATTTAATCACTCTAGACCAAAATTTGAACTTCTGTTGAGATTTAGACAGGATCATGACAGAAATGAGCACTTCCTGGGAACAATTATTCAACCAAGACCCACTGGTTTCCCTTCACCTCCTCAAAATCATAGCTGATGATTTCAAAGCACAGAGGAAAGTGGGTGATAGTCTCTGGACTGCTTCTGAGAGCTATTCCACAGGATTTGTAGGTGCCCCCTCACTTTTCCAGAGGGTGTGATGGCTTCTGAACCAGACTCTGTGTGTATGCAGTTCCTTCGTGTTTGCACTGCAGCATATCCAACCTCTCCACTCCCAGGAGCTGTCCTCAGCCACTGCGACCTCGGTTCCTGCAGGTGACAGTATGGCTTTCTGCTGATTTATTAAAAAATCTCCCATTTTATGGCTCCTGTGTACTCTCTGGAGTGTGGTCATGTGACCAGTATAATGACAATCTGTCTCCCTGCTAACATTTCTCTACTTTGGTTATTTGTTTGATAAAGTGAGGAGCTTCCCTTTTGTTGCCCTTCATCAGAGCTTAATGTCTTTACTTTGGGATCAATATACTTTATGAATAATTTTATTTCCTTCTATTTTTATGGTCTTTTCTCCTCATTATCATACTGAGTTTATTAGCTGGTGCTGTCAGTATCTTTACCCTGTCATATGTTCCTGAGGTACAGTAAATATCACTTGTGTTGTAATTAATATGCACACCCTCTGCAGTAATTAAAGTACAGACCCCTTCAACCAGCTGAGCTTCCTACACTAATTCCACCTTATCTTCATAATGAACTTATTGTAATCTGAAACTACTACTGAATATTGTTCAGTAAGGCTAGAAGAATGAAATCTAACGAGATGCAATAATATTTGTGAACATGTTAATATAAAAAATGAATTTAATTAGTCTAAATCTAATTAAATTTCCCATACAATTAAAAGCCTCCCCTTCCTTCCATTTTTTAAAAACTAGCAAATGCCGAATTATTGCCCTTTCAGTTATTCCTATAAAGAAGCAGATTGGACAAATGCTTTATTTCCCCATAAGATGCACACAGTAAAATCTAGAGGAACCATTAAAAGGACAGTAACATAGTAAGAAGATACTTAAATCCCTTTAGGACTTACCTGGTAGCTCAGAATCTGCCTGCAATGTGGGAGACTGGGTTCGATCCCTGCACTGGGAAGATCCCCTGGAGGAGGGCATGGCAACCCACTCCAGTATTCTTGCCTGGAGAATCCCCATGGACAGAGGAGCCTGGCAGGCTATAGTCCATGGGGTCACAGAGTCCGACACAACTGAGAGACTAAGCACAGCACAGCAAATCCCCTTCAGGAACTACTGTCTGAAATAGAGCACTTGCAAGGTTTTAGACAAATCAAATATTTGACCTTTCTAAAAAAGAGAAACTCAAGCAAAATTGTTTGTCAAATCAATTTGTTAACCAAAAAAAGGCATATTTTTAAAATATCTAATACCAGATGCACACTGCAGGTTGCACTAAGGCACAAACCCTGTCCCCAGGGAGCTTATATTTTAATAAAAGAAATGCATGTTTCAGTTCAGCAAGATTTACTGGGCATCTCCCAGAAATAGCACAATGAATGTCTCAGAATTTCTATGCAACATGAAAAAAGGAAAGTCTAGCGCTAGGCTTGCACCTTGAGAGATGAGAGAATGTTGGGGGCAGCACACTAACTGATGCTTCACAAATTCAGTTTTTCTGGAGAATAAAGTCTAAATTAAGAGAAAATAGACACAAAAGATTAATTCAAGATACATAATTGGCACAGAAGAGGAACACAGTAATGAAGTGCATGCACATTTAATATTATATTTATCTCACCAGGAAACATTTCAACAAGGAAAGTGAGTGCCTAAAGTGCTGACCCACCATGGGCAGGAAGCCGGTCAGAGCCTGGGTCAGGCATGATGACCACCCCAGTGCCAGGAAATGGTATTATTTCAAGGTCGAAAGAAGTTACCAATAGGGTAGAGCTCTGCTTTTTAATTAATTATTCACAGTAATGACTTGGATCTTGGAAAAAAAGGAATCATTTCCAAGATTGTAGATTGAACTAAGCACAGCATGGAGGACTGATAAAACACACACACATCATCATCATCTTGAAAATTTCAAAATGCTTTCGTGGTCAAAACCTCTGTCAATGCGGACAACACATTACTGTCACAGTTGTTTTCTTATTTTCTTTGAAAACTACCCTTGTTTATGTGAGATTTGTAAGACGCATTACCTAGCGGATTACTTGGAAGGAAGTAACCAAGTGATGTTATCTTTGCAGTAGTGAATCGAAACTCTGCCATCACCTGGCACCTGCTCTGACACTCTCAGAGCAATGATGGATTGACTCCCCAAGAAAATCAGCATCTACTCCCCTACTGGCCTTGATGTGAACTCAACCGGGAAAGAGAAGACAAGCGTTTAGAGCAGCACCCAAGCAATAGTTGCTGTAAAAATACCAGTGGTCTTGCTTTTAGACATGAGGTGACCTTTGGCAGCATTGCCTATCCAAGCCCCAGCTACCACCACTGACACAACACATTGATTCTATCACTGCCCTGACCCGACTGCATCCTGAGCCTCTACTTTGTAGCTGCAGCTTTTCCCTTAGTACATTAAGTATATAGAGATCTAGGAACTCAGAATCATCTTATGCCATTCCCTACGATAATAAAACGAAATTTTAGGAAATTTTTTAAAATTTCAAAAATTTTACTAAATTTATGAAACTGCATGAAAGTTAAACTAGTCAGAAGGTGATGAGTCCTAAATAGAAACCTGATAGTCTAGGAAGTTATCCTAACAAGCAAACTTCTGAGATCTCTTCTCAACATATAGCTTCAGGGATGAAAACAAATAATATGTTGAGACAGATTGCTAAAGCTATGCATTACAAATCAAAGGAACTAAAATAAAGTGAGGCATTCTCTAGAAGAGTATTCACTATATTTTAAGGAAGATTTAAATGTATTTCAAAAGAGCAGCAGGGAGAAAATGGAAAGTTACTGATAGCTTAAAATAAATTACCAAGAATTTGTGCTATTCTGCTGCTAAAAATAATAATAATAAAACTAAAACAGATGTTGACATCTACCTGATAGTGAATATGTTTCTTAACATTGACTCTGATCATCAAAAGGGAACCTACTCAGAAAGAAATCTGATAGGAATGAGTGGAGATCCCAAAAGACAGACTTTAAAAATTCCTGATTGACAAAAGTTTGGTTACATAATGCCACCAAAAATCATCCAATCCAGAATGTTAGCCTATTTTTAGTGAAGACAAGGCATGTGTGTACCAAAAGGTATAAGTGGGGCTGTGTTTGTTTGTGTATTCACTTGTCTATATAAAAAAGCAAAAATTCCAGCTCAAAAATGAAGTAATGTGAAATTTCCTTCGGTATGCTCTTTCAATATATTTATTGAAAATATACTTAATTTACATTTGTTCATCTCTAAGCTTTATGTTCAGTTCACTGTAGGATCTGAAACCTAAGAGAAATGGTTTCAAAGGTCAGGAAAAGTTCTAAATATTAGCAACTGAATTGCTCATGAGTGTGTTTGTATCCATTTCAAAAACTGTTCACATGAAGGATGGGCTTGGCTTTTGAGAAAATATTTTGTGACTCATGGTTTATTCGGTACACTCACCATAGTTTGGGAGCAATGCTAATGTTTATGGATTACTGCACTATATATTTGTTCAATGGTGAGGTAAGTGACAAGGTCTAGTACCCTAAGTAGAAGACGGATATTTGGTGATTAACTCAGTAACAGTTCTTAGCAGGCCATGTTCAAAAAGGAAATGTCAGTAAGAAGGTTTCTTTTGTGAGCCCCCTGGAGTCTTTTCTAGCCCTTCTGGTCAGTTTGTTTAGGTACTGGACCATTGATCCATTAACATTATCCAGGTGAAGCAAAGAATAAAACATGGCAACTAAGTGATAAATTATGTGGGAAACAATATTCTAGGATGCTTGACACAAAAGACATCCTCGAAGGAAACCACCAATGAGGAAGAAAAAGTTGAAAAACTAGGGAAACTAATTTATTCTCATTCTGTGTGTGTGTATACACACACACTGTATATATATTTGCATTTAAATATTATATATTTTTAAATAATTTAATATTACTGACTTCTGTATAAAACACAAATAGCAACATTTACACCTCTCTTATTTACAGAATACTGAAGGGAGTTCGATAATACATATAAAGCCTTTTAATTTATTAATGTTAGATCCGTCATCATTTTATTCCGTTATCACCTTCCTTTGGTTATAGATATAAAAGCAAAACCATAAAATTCCAGTTTTCCTTCCTTTTTTTCTAGCCTACTGAATGAGATTCTAAAATTAAATTTCAGTGGTTTGCAAAACTCCTCTCTCAAATTAAGGCAGAAGTGATTGAAGACACTTTTAGCTACACCTGCTCAACAGCTAATTTAATGAGAAAATGACTTAGAAATTGCAAGTGGTAGATAGAACAATATTGTTGGTACGAACTAAGAGATGATGCACTACAGACGGCTTGAGTAGAATCCATCTTTCATACGCTAATTCCTCCAACTTTCTTGACACTTAGCTTCTGTTTCAAATAAAGAATATGCCCAGCTCCTCGCGGAGTAACCCACCCATATTTGGATAGTCATGTATTGTGAAATGGTATGGTTAAGGACTAGAAAAATTATTCTCCTGCATGTATTTAGCATTAAGACAGTTTCTGTCCACTCTTACCTGTTCAGGCCACGTCGCCACTGTCCCAGCCAAGCTGTGGACCGGCATCGTGAGCGCCAGCCAGCTGGAGAGCTCCCAGCCAGCTTCCTGCAGCACCGAGCTGGCCCACCTCTGGAATTGGAGGCTGGGTGGCTCAGATGGTAAAGCGTCTGTCTACAATGCAGGAGACCCGGTTCGATCCCTGGGTTGGGAAGAGCCCCTGGAGAAGGAAATGGCAATCCACTCCAGTACTATTGCCTGGAAAATCCCATGGACAGAGGAGCCTGGTAGGCCCCGGTCCATGGGGTCGCCAAGAGTCGGACACGACTGAGTGGCTTCACTTCACTCGCAGCCATCGCAGCGAGGGCTGCTGCTCACCAGCCGCAAGGACAGCGTAAGACGGTTCTGGGACACGTCCGGTGTGGCGCCCCGACCATCCTGCAAGCTGAGCACTGTTGGCCTCTTCCAGACGGACAGCAGGCATGGCCCAGGCTGCAGAAGACGATTGCACACCCCGCCTTCCGCAGGATAGGCTGCTTCTAACCCTTCAGCAAAGATCTCTTTCTCGGAAAGGATGGCTGGCACTGCAGGCAGGGGGCTGGTGCAGGAGCTAAGTGATGCGTCTTCCAGGAAGGTGGTCAGCAAGCCCAGCCTGGACTGCCTCCAGGAGCCGGGGAGCTGAGTCATTGCCCTGACCTCCGGCTTGCAGCTCACGAGCGGGTTCAGCGCTGGTTACCCAGTGCAGTCCCTGCTGTCTCGCAACCCGCCAAGTGCAGCCTTATGGCTTTGGGCACAAGTCATGGTTTTGGTCTCTTTAACTTATTTCCGCAAGAGCCCTGGTCTGACCAAACGCACTCTTCATCCATGCTGGTGAAAAGGCAGCTCTCCCGGATGAAGTCCACGTGAGGTCCACGTGTGCTATGCAGTAGCCGTGCACGTGACGAGACGCTATAGGGGCGGTGGGAGGAGGAGGCGGAGACGCGGATGGGGACCCAGGTGCCGCTAATGCACCACAGGTTGGGCCTTGGTGGTGTTACAGGGGCAGAGCCGCCCTTGGCCCCACCTATGTACAGCACGAGGCCTTACAGGTCCCAGCGCCGGTGCAGGGAGAACGCGCTGTGCTCACCAGGTGGGCAAAGCAGTTCATCAGCTCCCAAGAGGGTTGTAGTATGCACAGGGTGGCACCGGCTATATTTACTAGCGTGGCCCGCCAAGACTATGCTGAGACCTGCCTGGCCTACCTCCCCGACCTGAACAATGTCCCTATCTTCTCTGTGCCTGGCCTGCAACCCCAGGTGAAGTACACCTGTATCCGAAAGGAAGACATCAGCATCGCCTCCTGTGTCTTCAAATGCCACAGCCAGGTTTTGCCTCATTTCCCCATGGGAGCTTGAATGCTTCTCTCTAAGCATCCAGAATGTCACAGAGCCTCTGGGCTCTCTGGACACTAGCTGGCCCCACAATGCCTCCTGCAGGCTCCCAGAGTTGCCAAAGCTGAGAGAGGCTAACAGGACCCCAGGCGTCATCTTCGCCCCCACAGATTCTGCTGGCAGCAAGGGAGCTGACACCCCAGAGTCGGCCGAACTGTGTTCTCACCCACGTCCACCAACTTGGCTGCCAGAGATGACACTACTCAGGACACAACAGGGGCATCATGGTGGAGGACGTGAAGCATGCCATGGGCTCTGTAGAGAAATCTGAGAAGAATCCAGGGACCCTAGCAGAAGACAGGGCTTGAGCCCACGCCATCCTGATAACTGAGGTAGGCCAGACCTATCCCCACCCCACCTACTGCCCTGATGACAGCTGGGATCTAGAACCCTCCGGATCCTTCCTGGTCCTGCACATGGACCAGTACTGCTGACCTGTGGGCTCCAGTGGAACCTGCCAACCTTGGCCCCAGTTTGAGGGCATGCACTCCACTCAGAGCCTCTGGGGCAGATTCAAACTGACCCTTCCAACAGGCAGTTGGCCACCCTGGAGCCCAGGTGCCAAGGGGAGAGAATAGATAGGGCTGGCGAACTAAGCTACCTCCCACTCCACACATCTACCTCCACAAGTTTGTGTCCACAAGCTACCTCCCACTCCTCCCTTTGCATCTAAAGCCTGTTTGGGGCTGGACACTCATTTTAAAGCTATTTTAGTAGGGGGGAGAGAGAGTGGAAAATGGATTTCCCTGTAGATTGTAACTTGCAGTTTTTTTCTTTTTTCTTTTTTTTTTAATTAGCAGTTTTAATATTTAGGTCTTCCCTGGTGGCTTAGACAGTAAAGCATCTGCCTGCAATGAAGGAGACCTGGATTCAATCCCTGGGTCAGAAAGATTCCCTGGAGAAGGCAATGGCAACCCATTTCAGTACTCTTGCCTGGAAAATCCCACGGATGGAGGAGCCTGGTAGGTTTACAGTCCATGGGGTTGCAAAGAGTCGGACACGACAGAGTGACTTCACTTTCTTTCTTTCTTTTAATATTTAAAATAATGATTTTTAATTTTTAAAAGGAAAGAATTCAATGTCTCATAAAAAGGGGAAAAGAGAGTATCAATAGAATGAGCCAGAACTATTATTTTACTTATACTTCTATTTTTACATGATTTTTTATATTCAGCATTGTTACCCAGAATGTTGTTGAGCTATGAGAAAGGTATCAGATACTTACTTTTTAGCCAATACATTAAGGACTTTATGCCTGCATTTCGTAAGTGATCAGGTTACCCATGTGCCTTTGAGAAAATGCTGAGAAACTTTTCTGAGCCTCAGACAGAAAATATAAGTTGTGAAATTCTTTAATGGCTATGCCTTCCAAACCAGAACAAAGGGAAAGAGTTATTGAGGTAACTAAAACAAAGCAAGAAATACTGCAGAAAAAGAGAAAAATATTTTTCCCCAGGTCTGAATCTAGCAGCTCAGAACACATGAAGGAGATGAATGAACTGAAAAGGTATTTACGGTTGAAGAGATAGATGCTGAGCTATTATTTCTTGTGATGCTATGAGATATTTATAACAACAACAAAAAAAAAACCTCTTGAAAATGAAATCAGCACCCAGTTTCTCAGCAGCAAACAACCTTCAGACTCCACTAGCAACATTATACCTTAAACACAAGTGCATGTTTAAATATTTTAGTAATGGCTTAAATAAAATGTTGTTTTATTTATCAGCTGTGTATACATTCACATGCTATTTTCAGAATATTCCTTTAATAAACTTATTTCCCTATACTAGAATAATCAAGGTAAACTTAGAGCAAAATATTTTCTTTTCAGACTGATTCCTTATCCTAAAATGCTAATCAAATCATAGTATATAAAAACCTTTAAGTGTGGTAGTTAATTTTTAAAAAGAAAGCAGATTTTTAATTCAGATTTTTTATAATCCAAAGAGTATCATGGAGTCAGATTTGAAAATGTGCTCTCTTACCTTTCTCATTAAAAAAAAATATAATAATATATATAGAGAGAGGGTTTGACATTTCCCTTTGTGAGCTGTAAGTTCCAGAAATCAGAGGACATTACTAGAATTTCTGTTATTTCACATTTCCCACTGAATGGCTTTCATGATCACATGGTCAGAAGACAATTACCACCATACTCTCAGTCTTTAGAGGCTTTGCAGTTTATACTATAGGCTTTCAGTGTTTCTACCCTCTCAATATTGTTGCATACACAGTGAAAGAGGTGAATTAAATTGTTCTGGTGCATCAAGTGGTATCACATTGGCCTGAAGTAATTCAAGTATCTCACAAAGCTCTTGGAAAGTGATCCTTTGCATGCGAAATAAAATAAAACCCATCCAGTTGTAACCCTCATGAAACATTTTGGTAAAATCAAATCCAAGATATATTCTTTGTCAAATAAGTCTCAGTCTTCTCTACCATATCAAAGCAGCTTATTGACAAATGAAAAGTACGTTATTGATGTGGTAAGTTTGTGTCTTGGTTTGCTTTGGGAGATTGCTCATGTGTACATTTGTTTGTTTTTCTTTGTTTCAGTTTGTGTTTTTTGTTATATGATACCAAGGAGTTGATTTAGTAGTTTAGTTTTGGTCAGGGTAGCGATTTAATTGGATATGTTGTTTTATTTGCAGGTGTTAAGCACACAGTCTTATAGACACAGCCTAAGTGGGAACTTGACACACAAAAACATATGAATTTAGGAAAAAAACACACAAAAATAAGTATAAATTAAGGAGTTCCATAAAACTGATTCCAAATCCATCTCTGATTTTTTTCAGATTTCATGACATATTCCTTAAAGTAAAAGGCAAAAAAGAATGTTACATAAGAACGTTACATCATATATCTTTAAAAATAACATAAATTCACTATGCTTACTTACTTTTCCAGCAATAACCACAGTATTATTAGTACATCCCTCCCCCCTGTTTTTAAATATGACTTTGACACTACTCCCAGCAAAAGATGAGGTCCATGTGCCCTCCCTTTAAGATTATTAACGTGGTGACTCTTTTGACTAACTCGGTATGGAATTTACAAAGTTATTGACTTTTGTGACTAGGTCATTAAAGACCATGAAGCTCTTGCTTTACTAATTGAAATACTTGTCTTGAAATTGTATACAAAGCCCAACTATACAGAGGCCACCATGCCAAGGAAGCCTAAACCCACCCAAGAGCAGAAACCACATTCAGCTCTGAAACTACAGAGGCACCTAGGCAGCCCCAATGACTTGGCCTCCTGCTTTTGCTAGTTCTTGTGCTAGCTCTAGTCCTCATCTAGCTGCAGACCCAAGAGATACCCTGAGCCGCAACCTCCCAACTGCACAACTTCCAAATTCCAACCCACTGAAACCATGAGAAATAACAACAGAGTAGTTATTGTAAGTCACAGTTTGGGGGGAATTAATTGGTCAGTCATTTACTTAGTATCATTTACTTAGCTTCCCTGATTACTTACTTAGCTTCCCTGATAGCTCAGTTGGTAAAGAATCCACCTACAATGCAGGAGACCTGGGTTTAATCCCTGGGTTGGGAAGATCCCCTGGAGAAGGGAAAGGCTACCCACTCCAGTATTCTGGTCAGGAGAATTCCATGGACTGTACAGTCCATGGGGTCGCTAAGAGTCAGACTCAACTGAGCGACTTCACTTTCACTTTTCAAACTTTCATGCCTTGGAGAAGGAAATGGCAACCCACCCCAGTGTTCTTGCCTGGAGAATCCCAGGGACGGAGGAGCCTGGTGGGCTGCCGTCTCGGGGGTCACACAGAGTCGGACATGACTGAAACAACTTAGCAGCAGCAATAGCAGTAAATATTTTTGAATATCCACTCTGTGCTGGGCAATTATCTTAAGTATGAATAACTGAATCATGCAAAGATTTCTCCCCCTACAAAAAAAAAGTTTAATTATTAATTAACCCCTTCATTCTCTGTAGTTCCATGGCTCTTTAGACTGGCTAAAAAAACCCACTTATTTCTCTTGTCCATATTGTATAAATTGTATACATGTTTGGTTATAAATTTCTAAATTCAAGATCTAGATCATGGTTCATTTTTTTTCCCAATCGAGTGTACAATGTACAGAATTTTCAGTGACTGATGTAGCACCTATCTAGATAAGGACATTCAGTACAAGGAAGTGACACCACTATCCCACAAATTAAAAACTAATAAAGGTTTTCATACACGACTTCTTTAAAATGGCTGAAGTTTTGAATTTGAGGTAAATAAATCCTTTCAAAAATATGGGATCATTGCTATTAGGCTACTTATTGCAGCAGTCAAAAGGCAGTTTTCAAATATCCTAGTCATTAATAAACAAGCCTTAAGTTATTAAAATAACTGTCCCTTAAACATTTTTTTTAATTTGTCAAATACTCTGTTTACACAGCTATAGATCATTTTGTTCTAATTGTAGACAGAGTCTGAAAAGGGCCCTGGATGTGATAAAAAGTAGTGTTCTAGCCACCTAGTTACAATCTTCCTTCCTACCACTAGTCTATGCTGTTGTACTAAATACTGAATGCTCATTCAGTGTCCATAGGCATGTTGAAAGGACTTCAGATTTTTAGCTCAGATGGAAAAAAGTCAAATGCCTGATTGTTTCCTCTAATTTGGAGCAAACAATTTAAAAACAATTCTGTTCACAAAATATATATTTTAATTCATAAATTTAAGTTTTTAAAACTTTGTCAATTCAGAAAAGAAAATTCAGAGAAATCTCTTTTTTTAATCTCTTCCAATTTTGAATAGAAGCAATCCAATCTTCATAAATACACATTCTTAAAATGTTCAGTTTTTGTTCATTTCTTCTAGTGTTTTGCCCTGGTTTGATATACATTTGAGGATATGATGAATTTTTAAATCCCATGAATTCTACCTCAACACTGCTTTCTCTACCTAACCCATTTTTTCCTCTTTCCATTAGTATAGTTCAGAGCCATAATATCTAAAAACTGAATAACAGTACAGGCAAACATTTATTGAGGCCTTACTTGTTTGAAGTTCTGTACTGAGGGCTTTATACACGCTATCCTGTTTAAAACTTATATTAACATGGTGAAATGGATTCTAAAATTATTCCTATTTTACAGATGTGTAAATCTTGGAGGACTTTCTGAACTAGGTCATAGTCAGGAGTGCTGGAACCAGCCTGCAACTGGAGAGCAGGTCGCAGAGCCCAGCTTTCTGTCTTACTTCTCTAGCTCCTGGCTGGAAGAGACTTTAAAATCTAGTCTACTCCCTATTTGACTCTCATCCTCCTTGGACGTTACTGCAAATTGTCACAAGCCTGTGTTGAAACATCTCTAATAACTGTCATAGTCGTCTCCTATTTCTCAACTCCAACGCAGATTATTAAAGACTAATTGTTATCAAAAACTTTTTGTCATAATCTCCCCTCTGCTCACATAAACAACTCATGTTTCTAAATGAAGCAACTATGACACTTCAGATATCCTACTCTCCACCTAAACCAGCTACTCACACTCTTCAGTCACAACCTGAATCCAGAATCCTACATCTGTGGTTGTCCTCATGGGCATAGTATCCTGTGTCCTCCATCTTAGAATATGGTCCCCTCTAACTCTAACTCTACATACCCCTATTTTTCTCATCCTTAAAGAGCCCCTTAAAATTGACCCAGCTTTACCACACACTATTTTCTGTGGTATGTTATAATTATATGAAGGACAAAAATCAGCAGCTGTGACTTTGCCTATCCTCAACTAATCTGATTTGAGAATAGTCACAATTTTGTCTGATGTCTCTCTAAGAAACTTGCAGTGTTTTAATAGAAAATATCAAGAAATTTCTGATGGATGCATACATGTATGAATGCATGTGTAGATAGATGGATGAAAACATTGAAAAGAAATGACTGCCCTTGTTTCTGCCTATATAAGTAATACTTCAAAAAATGTTTGAATTCAAATAACTGGCTCTTAATAAACCCTTTAGGAGCCTTCACACTACCTTATGGTTACTAATTCAACCAAATGTGGTTAAATTGGACTTAACAGGCTTTTTAATTAATTGAACCAAGTATTAATATTTGACCAGATTGAAAGCATAGTGTTTCAAACTAGTCTTTTGATAAAACCATACTTTTTAATGGAGTTTGTTGCTTAAACTCATTTGATATGATGTAAAGCAAACTGGAAAACTCAGCAGTGGCCACAGGAAGGGAAAAGGTCAGTTTTCATTCCAATCCCCAAAAAAGGCAATGCCAAAGAATGCTCAAACTACCACACAATTGCACTCATCTCACATGCTAGTAAAGTCATGCTCAAAATTCTCCAAGCCAGGCTTCAGCAACATGTGAACCATGAAATTCCAGATGTTCAAGCTGGTTTTGGAAAAAGCAAAGGAACCAGAGATCAAATTGCCAACATCCGCTGGATCATGGAAAAAGCAAGAGAGTTCCAGAAAAAACATCTATTTCTGCTTTATTGACTATGCCAAAGCCTTTGACTGTGTGGATCACAAGAAACTGTGGAAAATTCTGAAAGAGATGGGAATACCAGACCACCTGAACTGCCTCTTGAGAAAGCTATGTGCAGGTCAGGAAGCAACAGTTAGAACTGGACATGGAACAACAGACTGGTTCCAAATAGGAAAAGGAGTACATCAAGGCTGTATATTGTCACCCTACTTATTTGACTTCTATGCAGAAGTACATCATGAGAAACGCTGGGCTGGAAGAAACACAAGCTGGAATCAAGATTGCAGGGAGAAATATCAATAACCTCAGATATGCAGATGACACCATCCTTATGGCAGAAAGTGAAGAGGAACTAAAAAGCCTTTGATGAAAATGAAAGAGGAGAGTGAAAAAGTTGGCTTAAAGCTCAACATTCAGAAAATGAAGATCATGGCATCTGGTCCCATCACTTCATGGGAAATAGATGGGAAAACAATGTAAACAGTGTCAAACTTTATTTTTCTGGGCTCCAAAATCACTGCAGATGGTGACTGCAGCCATGAAATAAAAAGATGCAAGCAGAGACATTACTTTGCCGACTAAGGTCTGTCTAGTCAAGGCTATGGTTTTTCCTGTGGTCATGTATGGATGTGAGAGTTGGACTGTGAAGAAGGCTGAGTGCCAAAGAATTGATGGTTTTGAACTGTGGTGTTGGAGAAGACTCTTGAGAGTCCCTTGGACTGCAAGGAGATCCAACCTGTCCATTCTAAAGGAGATTAGCCCTGGGATTTCTTTGGAAGGACTGCTTCTAAAGCTGAAACTCCAGTACTTTGGCCACCTCATGCAAAGAGTTGACTCATTGGAAAAATCTCTGATGCTGAGAGGGATTGGGGGCAGGAGGAGAAGGGGATGACAGAGGATGAGATGGCTGGATGGCATCACCGACCTGATGGACGTGAGTTTGAGTGAACTGCGGGAGTTGTTGATGGACCGGGAGGCCTTGTGTGCTGCAATTCATGGGGTCGCAAAGAGTTGGACATGACTGAGCGACTGAACTGAACTGAACTGAACTGACTGATAGCAAACATCTCATGAACCTTAAGACTGTAATCTGTTCAACATTTCAGGGAACATTTTATCACTTATAAATGTAGAATGCACATCTAGTATTATAAACCAAAATACCAAAGTGTGTAAACTGAAGGTCATCAGAGATCATACATGGTGGTCAAGAGAAAGAAATATATGCACTCTTTTACTATTATCTGTAGCAGTTTGCATTTCTAAAAGAAAGTCAATATAAATTGTCAATATGAGTGTATGTATATTCTTCCTTATTAAAAAGGGGAAACAATGACCCCAGATAGTACTGGATTAAAAAAAAAAAGAAAGAAAGAAAAAAACACCAGACTACTAGTTAACTCATGATGAAAAAATTAAGATTCTAAAGTGAAATGTTTTAGAAATAATTAGACTTTGGTGAAGCTCACTGTCAAGTAGAAATTCACTTTTAATCACAAAATATATTTTTTCTGTGTTATTTTAACTTTGTTTTAATTTGCTATTTAACAGTACCCTGAAATATTAATAATTTGTTTAATAAATTCCTTCTAACTCTTAATAAATTTTTAATGCCAAAATCTATCTTAGAGATCTGTGTGAGAATTGATGTCACTTACTTTCTGAAAGTGTTAAATTATTGACCTCCTAAAGAGTTTCATTTGAACCTCTATCCTTTGTTTGCCATCACCTTGTTCATATTTTCTTAGAAATTTTGTGAAATGTAAAAATCATTGATTTTACAAGCCAATATAACAAGTGTTCTAGAAATGGGAAGGAAAATGATTCAATTTACAGAAGAATAAAAGTTGCATTCCAGATTATACTGTTAAATTATTTGTAATTAGCCTGATAAGAAGATAAGCCCATAGAACTTTGGATAAGGGTAGAATAAAACAGTCCCACGGGGGTTCCATCATTGGTCTATTTTCTACAAAATGCACACCTGGATATCCCTCCAGGTTTGCCTACATGCCAGGGCTGTAGGGGCTCCAGATAAGTTCCTTTCTCCATGCTGATTCTCAGCACATGGGAAGGTCAGCTCTGGAGTCTGACAGAGTCAAGGTACATTTTATCAGAATTGCTGGGCTGATGACTCCCCTGTTATCTTCTCTCCTGCATCATGACAGCAAAACACGATGCTCAGCTTTAGAAATGGGTAAATTTGAAGATAAAGGAAATTTATGGCACTTTCATACCCCAACCCTTTTATGCCCCCAGCAGAAATTTATACAGGGATTGCTCAAACTGTAAAAAGCGACTACTTACAATGCAGGAGACTGAGGTTCGATCCCTGGGTCGGGAAGATCCTCTGGAGAAGGAAATGGCAACCCACTCCAGTACTGTTGCCTGAAAAAATCCCATGGACCAAGGAGCCTGATAGGCTACAGTCCATGGGGTCGCAGAGAGTCGGACACAAGTGAGCGACTGTACTTCACTTATCTCTATAGATTTTGGAGATTAAGTGTTTAGTGAAAAGCCTATGGGCTTTGCTGTCAGTCAAATCTGCATTTGATCCCTGGCTCCTCAATTTACTAATTATTCGATTTTTTTACAGTTTAACTTCTCTGAATCAGTTTCTTTATAATGTTACCGAACTTGTAGGATTGGGGAGAAAGATTAAATGAGGTAAAACCTATGTGGTTTTAAATATTACCAAACTCAACACAATAAATGCTAGTCGCTCTGGTGGTTAAATTCTCTGTAGGTCCCAAAGCCAGTCTTCCTCTATGGAAAAGGGAGCAGGGCTGTGAATTAAACTCATTGTGAAGTTCCCCAGGGAATGTCACCCTCTTGCAACTCAGGGGCTAATCAGTGTTGAAATTAAAACTCAGATTTGATTTTAATTCTATCTTCCCATGGCCCAGGAGCAGGGAGGGTGCAGGCTAGCACTATTTCTGTGCCCCGAATGCACAGTGCAGGTCAGTGCGAAATGGACAGTATAGGGGAATGACTGTTGAGTGGGTCAGATAGAGCTGGGGCAGGGGGAGGGGTTGGTACTTATTTTGTTTGTTTTGTAACATTTCCCAACAGAGAAACCTTGGGAAATCTGCAAAATATGAAAATAATGACATAGGCTGAATTCAGAACAATTAATTCATTTTAATATGTCATGACAGTATTAGCAACATAATTCAGATTAAGATCCATAGGCTCTTATCCTACACTATATATATATTTTATATATATATATTTTATTATATATATATTATATATATATTATTATATATTTCCTTATATATTATTATATATATATTTANAGATGTTGGAGAGAAAGGTAGTCCATAAGTTTAGGGACAAAGCCCCATCTAGAACTAGAGAAGAATTCAGGAACTGAGGTCATATATGTTGTACACCAAAACTTTTTCTATAAAGGTTTCCTCATGGCTTTGTTGAATATTAGTAATTTGCCTAAAGAGCAATGGCTTTTGTTATACTAGTATTTTATGGAAGCCAAGTAGCTTTTAGTATACTGAAAAGTTCACAGGAAATAATTCAGTCACACAAATTGCATAGAATGAGGGCTGAGGGTGAATGCATTTACCTTTGGGAATATCCCAAGATCATAATAAAGTGACCAAAACACACTGGATTTCCCCAAGGAAACCTGGGGTTCAATTTTGCCTTTACCATTATTCCCTGTGATGAGACTTTAGGTAAATCATTGAGCCCAGTGAATTTTAAACCTTCAACTGGTTAAGAATAGATATTTTGTAGAGATTGTAAGAAGGTTAAATCATGTGTCTATAAAAGTAATTAACTCGTTGCCCCCCACATAATGTGTACTAAAAGAGTAGTTTTACAGATACTGCATTGTCCAAAGATTATATCACCAAATCATTTTATTTGATAGAACTAGACCAACTATCTATATCTCTTTTTACCATTTTCAGTGAACATTTATCTGCCCAATAAATTACAAGGAAATAAAGTTGAACAAGGAGAGCAATTTGGTGGACTAACTGGAGATCTCCCTGGCTTTAAGTTTTTTAAACTTAAAACTGTCCCCTGTTAAACTCCCTGTCTCCTCTGATCATATTGGGCTTCCCTGGTGGCTCAGACAGTAAAGAAACTGCTTACAATGCAGGAGACCCAGGTTCAATCCCTGGCTTGGGAAGATCCCCTAAAGAAACAAATAGCTATCCATTCCAGTATTCTTGCCTGGAGAATTCCATGGACAGAGGAGCTTGGTGGGCTAGAGTCCGTGGGGTCACAAACAGTTGGACATGACTGAGTGGCTAGCACTTTTGCTTTCCCTGACCATATTATGTTGCACATAAATATTTCTAAAACTTTAAATGCACTGAAAGTTTATTATGCTGTCCAGTGGTTTTATCTGGTATATGTTTATTCTATATCAGAATACTAGGATATTTTCACAATTTGCCTACTTTTTATTTTATTGAAGCATCGTTGATTTATAAGGTTGTGTTAATTTCTGCCTATACAGCAAAATGATTCAGATATATATACACACACACACACACACATATATATATATTATTTTCCATATTTTTCCCATTATGGTTTATCACAGGATATTGGATATAGTTCCCTGTGCTATACAATAGAACCTTGTTGTTTATCCATTCTATATATAATAGTTTGTACCTGTCAGTTCCAAACTCCCAATCCATTCCTCTTCCCCCTCACCCTACTTGGCAACCACAAGTCTGATCTCTCAATCTGTGAATCTGTTTCTGTTTCATAGATAAATTCATTTGTGTCATATTTTAGATTCCCCACATAAGTGATGTCTATGGTATTTGTTTTTCTCTTTTTTTTAAATTTTGTGATACTTCAGTGAGACCTATAAAATGTTAAGGTATCAAAGTAAAAAATTTTTTTCATGCCAAACAATAAATTATAAAGTACATTTATATGTAATCCTGCCTTTCATCTGAACCACCAGGGTATTCCTTAATATTATACATTTTTCTTAAAATATCGTGTCTATATCAATTTCAGTTTAAAAGTACCTTTTAAGAGTGACCAGTAATATTTCTATGTTGAATGAGTCAAACCACAGAAAGCAATTATTAGCTTACCTCTGTAAATACCAACAAAAATAAACATCAATTTATTTTTCTCATTCTTAAGTCAAACATGAAATTGTTTAATTACATATATTAGGTCAATTTAATACATTACAAAGAAAAAATTCCAACTTTAAAAAGAGTAAATGTTTTATTGAATATTAGTGTTTTAAAAGTTAGAGAATATTTGCTTCTGAAAATGAACATCCTCTATCTGTTAGTTGTGTCAAACACGTGTGGAATTAAATGCATGTGTACTAGCTAAATACATATGCACAAAACATATGAAGCTCTGAGGTCAGACAGCCCAGATCCCAACATTACTAGCTGGAGTACTGAACCTCAGTTTGCCTTAGATATCTCACCTGAAGAAATGGAAATTATCTCATAAAATTGCAACATATATATAAATCATATAAAGTTCTTTAGCTCAGGACATAGCACATGGTAAGATTTCAGTTAACCTTAGGTCTGTAAGCAGTAGTAATAATTGAACTGTATCACAATTGTTTTTTCTAGCTTATATGATTTTTAAATAATTTAAAGTTACTTTTAGACTTAGACCTGGCCTAAAATATCACATTATACTTAATTATAGGTGGCCTCTGCTTTGAGTCTTTTATAAATGTATTCTTCACACTTGGTTTCAGCCTAGTACGTATCTCCTTAGGTAAAACTACTTTTTCATCCAAATATTTGAAAAGATGTTAAATGGGTTAAGTAAAACTTCTCAGTTAAGGTCATTTTATTTAAAGCAGCAACAGCAGATGTATATATGTTTATTAATAAAAGTATAATTTGTAGCTATGTCCCTCTGAAATTTAAGCCAGAAAATTATAGATTGTATTGAGATACAAAAAGAAATGTTCCCTAAGTCAGATGCTCTATTATTAAAAAATGTCATCCCTTATGAATTTCATAAATAGCAAAAGCCAGGAACAGAGTAACCATTTTAAAAAGTCTGGAGGGGATTCCATAACAACATTTAAATGCATTACTACTCAAACAATTTGATTGGATTATAAAATATTTAAAACTGCAGCTGTAGTTGTGGTATTTACTGTTGATTATTTTGATTTCCAGATCTTCACACAAAAAAGGTTCAAGCTTACAGAAGTATTTATGTCTTACTGACAAGTAACTGCACTATAAAATGAATTGCATATAATACATATTTAAATTTAAAAGGCAAAATTAGAAATAGCAAAGTAAAATTATATTTCTTAAAAGTTCTATCTCCAAACAGGAATAATCAGCTCAAAATCAAAAACACTAGATATATGTTCAGTTGAAAAATATTAAAAACTAAGTAAACTACATTAACATAAATTCTGGTTATCATCAAGCTTTATAGTTTATCACCACACATGATTCTATATACATCTAAAAACACTTTGTAGGTATGAAAACATTTATAACCTAACAACTCTAAAGTAATAATTTTATGAAGATGAGGTCTTGTATCATGTAGAGTTTTTGCTTTAAGATGACAAGCTTCTATAACATCTACTATATATATTTAAAGAAACCCACTCAATGGACTAAAAAATAAAGAAAAGAAGTAAGAAAAAATATATATATGCTTAGTGGGATGGTAAAAATTATATGTAACAAAAAAAAAAAGAATGCAGCTGAAATGATTTTCACTGTACCCAACTTCACTTCTTTTCCAAGATGGAAAATGGAACAGTGATGACTAAACATTCTGAGGAACAAAAGTAATTGCTTGTTTCTGAAGCTTCACTGTACAGTTATCTGTAGTAAGCTCTATTTGTCACTGGAAGTTAAAGCTGCATTGATGACTCAAATCATCAATAAGATCTTCATTAGATGGGGAAATACTTCTACAGCAAGGTTTCAATCTTAAGACCACCCCTCAAAGAGTCATAGTCCTGTTAAGAACCCGATTTTAACCCCATGTTGCCTATGCTGCTGCTGCTGCTGCTAAGTCACTTCAGTCGTGTCCTACTCTGTGCAACCCCATGGACGGCAGTCCGCCAGGCTCCTCTGTTCCGGGGATTCTCCAGGCAAGAATACTGGAGTGGGTTGCCATTTCCTTCTCCAATGCATGCATGCATGCTAAGTCTCTTCAGTCGCGTCTGAATTTGTGCGACCCTATGGACAGCAGCCCACCAGGCTTCTCTATCCATGGAATTCTCTAGGCAAGAATACTGGAGTGGGTTGCCATTTCCTTCTCCAATGCATGCATGCATGCTAAGTCTCTTCAGTCGCGTCTGAATTTGTGCGACCCTATGGACAGCAGCCCACCAGGCTTCTCTATCCATGGAATTCTCTAGGCAAGAATACTGGAGTGGGTTGCCATTTCCTTCTCCACCATGTTGCCTATAAATCCTGAATATTCACTGCACTGACTCACCCTTCTTAGCCCAGTGCTGATAGTAATAAAGCACTGTACCAAAAGTTTTTGCATTTATGATATTATTTAACGTATAAAAATATGAAAACAAAAACTTTGTGCTCACCATTCTTAAATAACAAATAAGGGAAAACTGACACTCAGCTAATTGTTTCTTGCCCGAGATGGCACAGCTCATATCTGAAAAAGCTCAGACCTGGGTAGGATAGGGCTTTTTGCCAAAGTGGGAAGTGATTCTCTAGTTTTGAAGCTGAAGATATGCAAGTTCAAATCTTAGCTCCATCACTTGGAGAAGTCACTTGAGTTCTCTGAGCCTCTGTTTCCTCATTGTAAAATAAGGGTCCTCGTGGTACCTGCTTCATTGTACCTGCTATTGTAAAGATCAAATGAACTCATGTATGTAAAGTATTGTTTTAGGAAGCTAAATAAATGAGAAGAACATGAAGCACAATGTTTCTCAAATCTCTCAAGCACATTCAGCTAGTTGGAGAATCTTTAGATCCTAGTTAGAGATATATGTATTATTCACTAAGATTAAGTTGGGGTCATTTATGCCCTAATGTTGATTAGTAATCCAGCTACCTAGATACATTAGAGAAAGAAAGTGCTAATGGATGTAGAAGAGAACTGGTTGAACTATGAGAAATGATGTGTAGAGAAAAGAATAAAGTAAAGAGGTGTTGATACAGGTCCCACTCCTTTCAGTTGAACAGCCTCCACTCTCTTGCCTCCAATATTTCCTTTTCTACTTTTATGATGGATATAAAATGGAAGTAGTTCAAACTGTAGATTCAGATAATCCAAAGTGAAGCCCAATTATTCATAGGGTAATTTCAAATATTTCTGAGTCTTAATATATTAATATTCAAAACAAAGATAATAACACCTGCCTATTTGCCTCATGATGCCTGTGGAAACAATGTATTACATATCTGTATATATGTGTGTGTTTTACTACCTAAAAATCTAGTCATTCTAGATGCATACTGTGGACTTTTGGCTGGTGTCCTGCCTTGAACCAATTCATTATTAAAAATTTTTGGAATCCATAAACATTAATTTTGGATAATGATAACTAGATATCTCAAAACTATTCCAAATTGGCATACTGAAAGTTTCCTATCCTCACACTACTTTTACATTACCCTTTTGACAAATAGAATTTTGATATACTATATTTTAATGGTTAGAAAAAGGGTGGATTTTGAATGTTTTGGAAGTACGAGGGTACACTTTATGTTTTACATTCAATTCTATAATATAGAGATCTTACACATGACAAAGTGTAAGTAGTGAGATGGACTCATGAGTGACATATGAAAAGTAATTTTATAATCATACCAGGCAGCTGCCCTTTATATTCACGATCTGGAAGATACAAGTAAACAAATGTAATTTGGTAAGTTTGGTAATTTCAGAGGTGAATGTAGACTTTGAGCTCTATTAACTGAAGTTCAAAATTAGACCACCAGATTTCCACTACCCAGCAGTAATTAATTCCAGCATGTGAAGCTTAATTAAGGAAAAACAAAATATATCGCAAATTGTCGAAAAGGAAAGCCACCAACTGATGACACAGGACTATTTAAATATATTAAAGAAATGGTGCAGTATGTTAAGCATGTATTCCGCCAAAATTCTCCCAGCTTTATTTTGTCTTCCTTTCCATATCTTTGGCTCTCAAAAATTCATTCTCAGTTCTTTGGCAAAAGAGACTGGAAGAAACCAGAAGGAGGAGAGGGGGAGTGGACAGCTCATGCTAATGCCACTCTTGATTTCATATTTTTGTTAAAAAATCCTACTTTGTGCATATAAAATATAGTTCATTTCTTATCCTGAAAGTTACCCTGGCATATGGCTCAATTGGAAACATCAAGGTTTTCAGTTCTTTTTTAAATGGCTTGCCTCTTTTCCAGACTTTTCTTCAGATATATTGTCAATGCCACTTTTAGAGTCTATCACCCATGAACTGGTAAAATCCTCTTCACTTCCTGGCCAAGAAGGTCCTGACCATGAAAGTAGGTGGAGAGAGAATGGAGCAAGTCTGGGAGTCTGTGCGTCCATGAAAGCAGTTTCTTTTTCAGCTATGACCAATCTCATGTTTTTGGACTTTTTTTTAATGTAAAAGATGTGTTCTCTAGACCCAGAGAGAAAACTCTTCCTACTTTCTCCTTTTCTGTTGAATTAAATAATCCAAAGACATCTCTTGAACATCTCTAGTCTACTCATAGGCCTATGTGCCCAACTGAAGTTCCGTGAGTCCAGTCCAATCCGAATCTCCTTGATAAAATACAGTGCCAAGTAACTTACCTGCAAGAACATTCCTATACATCTAAGGCCTTTCAAAAGCAATGCTGGGTTGATGCAATAATGATATGAGCAGAGTCACCAGTTCCTTAAAGTTGAATGTGGACAGTATAGAAATGCTATTTGTAATACAACCCATCTTGGATGAAAGTTTTGGTTTCAAAACTATGGAAACACTTATCCAATTTCAGTCATCATTACTACTCTGTCTTAGTCTGCAATAACTATAGGCTAGAGTCAATTGAATTCATTGAAGTATTGGATAATGTCAGATCCTATCCAAAAAGGTAGGAGAGCCAGCCTAAAATTGGGTATCAAATAAGGAAGATTTGAGTAGGAAACAAAAATTAAGGTAAAAGAAAATTGGAAGGAGGTAAGCAGTTTGTTCTTTAAATTGTTTTTTCCTAAATAAGTATAAAAATATAAAAAATATTATTATTTTTTGCAATGCTTAAAAAGGTTTCAAGAGTACTTTATAGAAGTGACTTTCAACTTCTAGCTGGCTGTAATTTCTGAGGCCTGAGGCAATTGTCAGTCACTGTTTCAAATTGGAGAATACAGTAATAGTTTAAAGAGGTGGCCTCCTTCAGCTCAGTAAGTATAATCTATATCTAAATATCACTTGTAAATAATATCCACAGAACTTCATGTGGCATAAAAATTAAAAGTTATAAAAATTTACTTAGAAGCATATAAATGCATCCAGGCTTTTTGAAGGACTGTGCAAGGTTATATTTTTTCTTAGCAAACTCTTCATCTATTTTCCATTTTTCTTACCTGGCAGGCAGCTAGGGGCTACAGAGTCAAATAATGAAGTTGTCTTTCATTTGGATATAGTTTATTAATGGCAAAATACTAATCCATTAATCAACTTAAGTCAGCAAATTTAAAAAAAAAATTGGTATCTCCTTTAGTAACAGAGATCACATGCCTCTTTAAAAGGATCCATTATCTCCATGGGTTTCTCAGCTGAAGTTAAAAATCTAAAAATGATTTTCATTCATTTCTCATTAATATGCAAAATTATTCAAATTAGATAGTAATTAACCATCTACTCAGTAGAAAACCTTTTCATGTTAATTTATGATAAACTCAGTTGCCGCTTTGATTGAGATTGATTTTTGGTGTTGAGAATCTTTCATGAATACAAAAAAGCACCTGAAAAAATATTTTTAAACACCTAACTTATTGCTCAGCTAATTACATGGTAGCTGCATTCTCAGACTGTTCCAAAGAGGCTTGTGGAACCAAGACCAGCACTGCGGAAGCTGTGCATACACTCTTTCATGTGTTTGTGGCAAATTTCATCCCAGAACACTGTGTCTCTGGATGCCTTTATCTGATTCATATCATTTGGGGGTTTATCATTGTTTAATGCACCCAACTGACATAGTCTAGATCAGACTGCCTGGACAAAACAGAATTTCAGTCAGTAAAGAACTATGGAAATTTTTACATGTTCTCAAGATCAGTTGATTTCACGGGATACTTTGCTTAGTGCAGTCAGTATGGTTTGTAAACAGAGTTCAGTTTTACTTTCTACAGATGAGAAATAGACCTCAGTAGTAGACGATGAAAGAATGATTACCATGTGCTTGTCAGGCCAGTGGAAGTCATTTTCATTCTCAACAACAAAAGCTGGAGTTGAGTATCAGTGACCATAGGGTATACAACTGAATCTAAACGCTGAAGACTGCTATTCAAAAGGTTGCTCCCTGGGAGTAACAAAACCACAGGGACACAGTTAGTGACCTTCTGTTAACACTTCTAAAAAGTACACAAAGGAAAATACCTACTACTTTCAGTACCTATTTGGTTGCAGAGATCAACTGTGGGTGAGAATTCCTGTGGCAGTAGATAAAAAGGAAAATCTAGCTCCGGCTGAGTATAGATGGCTCCCTCAATGATCCATTGAAAAGCGTGTTATTGTGGGATCACAATAGTACACACTACATTTGGCAAGCATTTACCTTAGGTTTATATTTGTATGCAAGAAGATTTCAGATATATCATTTGCTCCTCTGCCAGGTATGCTGGACACATAATCATCAAGATAAAGAACTTGAGGCCTTAGCAGTGTAACTGTCAACAAGTTAATAATTTAGTTAAATGAAGAGGGACTAGGATTGGTGTTTCTTCCTTTTTTTATTGTTATTATTTTTAGCTATCCACTGTTTTTCAAAATGCCTCCCAAAGATAACCTATGTCAGCATCACCAAGGATGCTCCTTAAAGATTCCAACTGCCAGACCCCTTCTCCAATTGGGCCGTGTCAGCCTCTGGAAAAGGTTTCTTATTTCCACTTCTAAACTAGCTGCCCAGGTAATACACACACACACACACACACACACACACACACACACACACACACAGTTTTAAATGTACTGCTTGAAACTGTACTTCACTAAACAGCCCATCTCCTACCCCTGCCAAGTGTACATTATACCTTCAGGGAATGTGGAAAATGGAGAGTATGATACCCTTACATGGATCCTCTTGGGGATTTTCTGACATAGTGAAATAGAGGGTAATTAGTAAAATATCCTGAAAACATTGTCCTGAATCTTTCTAGCAATGTCTGAGAAGCGTAATTATAGAATAATGAGCATAAGCCTAAACAAAAAGGAGAAAAATCTGCGTTCTAAAAGCAACACCTTGAGAATTTTTGAAAGATACCTCCACAAAACAGAGTGGTGAAATGAAATTTGAAGCATACTGCTAGTTCCCATAGGGTACAGTAAGTTCCCACTCTAGATAATATGTTTGCAAATTCATTCTGATAGAATTCTTAAAAGAAGAGATTTAGCCATAAGCTAAGAGTTGCCATAATTTATATTTTGTAATAGCCCCTCCTTTTCATTTCCTGGTCAGCATTCTGGATGATTGTTCCATTTAGCACACGTTCTCTAGTTTGTTTCTCTTGCTTCAAGTCTATTTTACATTTTCTTGTACTGAACTGCGTTTGCCATCTGCTGATCCAATTACTTATACAATCCAAATCCTTTTGAGTCTGATTGTTTTGTTCCTCATTATTTGCTCAGCCTCCAGTTTTAGTATCCTCTGTAAACTCTAAAATCTTGTTTTCAATACCTCATCTGAATTACTTATATACAATACAACCCAATTAGCTCAAAGTTTAGGTTTTCCCAAGGCTACTTGTATCTAAAGGGGTTTAAATGAGTTGAGTGGATTTGGATCCTAAGAAAGGCCTGTTAATTCACCCATCTAAGGACAGCTGATCCATCACGAAATTGAGCCATCATCTTTAGATGGGAAGGAATCGAAAAGAGATTCTAAAATAATAGTATATGCAATAGCAATAGCATCATCATTTTCATTATCTTTATTTTTGTTACCAATTACTAATATCTCATCAAATATTTATTAAGTTCCCACTGTAAGACCATCACTGAAAAAGTATAAATCTATGCAAAGACTAGAAATGAGGCCACAGGGCCAAAATATAACTTCTAACCCAAGTTTATTTCTCATTTACATCTGTTTCAATAAAGTATATTTCCTCAACCAGATGAATCCCTTATTTGGTAACTCAACATAGTTTCTCTTGAACTCTGATTTTTTTAGGCTGATTTTTCTAGCACATTACCTAGCAAATAATGGTAAATTTAGGAACATTAAAGGCCCAAAAGCATAATTTTGTATGTTTTACTTTTGCTTACAAAACCCTTACTAAATTGCACAATTAGTAACCAGTATGACACCACCCTTATGGCAGAAAGTGAAGAGGAACTAAAAAGCCTCTTGATGAAAGTGAAAGAGGAGAGTGAAAAAGTTGGCTTAAAGCTCAACATTCAGAAAACTAAGCTCATGGCATCCGGTCCCATCACTTCATGGGAAATAGATGGGGANAGTGATTTGGGAGCCCCAAAAAATAAACTCTGACACTGTTTCCACTGTTTCCCCATCTATTTCCCATGAAGTGATGGGACCAAATGAATATTAGGCAAATTAATTAAAAGTTTATAAAAATTGAGCTGTTATTAATAGATATACAGCTCTTCTTTCAGCTCTGAGGAGTTAAGGAAAGAAAGAAAGTGAAGTCACTCAGTCATGTCCGACTCTTTGCGATCCCATGGACTGTAGCCTACCAGGCTCCTCCATCCGTGGGATTTTCCAGGCAAGAATACTGGAGTGGGTTTCCATTTTCTTCTCCAGGAGATCTTCCCAGGTCAACCCAGGTCTCTCACATTGTAGGTAGACGCTTTATCATCTGAGCCACCAAGGAAGTCTCTGAGGAGTTAATGAAGTCGCTTAGTCGTGCCCGACTCTTTGCGACCCCATGGATAGTGGCCTTCACCAAGCTCCTCCATCCATGGGATTCTCAAGGCAAGAGTACTGGAGTGGGTTGCCACTTCCTTCTCCAGAGAATCTTCCCAACCCAGGAATCGAACCCAGGTCTCTCACATTGTAGACAGACGCTTTACCGTCTGAGCCAATTCTCCAGGACCAGCTGGATTACTGCTACCTGCTACTCTACTCTCTAGATTCCATCCCTCCTTTGATCACAATTCTAGCAGAAGTAACTGCCCCACCCTAGTAGGATTCCTCATTTCTAGTTCTGTCCATAACAACTCTCTATGCTCTTTGGGCACAAGCTGCTTGCACTTCAACACAGCATGGGTAAAAGTGGTTTCTTTTCTTTCTTTTTTTTTTTTTTAACTTTTTGTGGTGGAGTATAACAGATTAACAATGTTACGGTAGTTTCAAGTAGAGCTCAACCCTACATATACATGTATCAATACTCCCCCAAACTTCCCTCCCATCCAGGCTGCCATATAACATTGAGTAGCCTGTGCTATACAGTAGGAAACACAAAAGTATACTGTAGTGATGATGTTATTATTGTTCAGTCTCTTAAGTTGTGTCTAACTCTCTGCAACCCTGTGAACTGCAGCACACCAGGCTTCCCTGTCCTTCACTGTCTCCCAGAGTTTGCTCAGATCCACATCCACTGAGTTAGTGATGCTGTGTAACCATTTCATCTTCTACTGCCTCCGACTCCTTTTCTTTTCCAATGAGTCAGCTCTTCGCATCAGGTGGCCAAAGTATTGGAACTTCAGCTTCAGCATCAGTCCTTCCAATGGATATTCAAGGTTGATTTCCTTTAGGATTGACTGGTTTGATCTCCTTGTGGTCCAAGGGACTCTCAAGAGTCTCCTCCATTATCACAATTCAAAAGCATCAATTCTTCAGCTCTTAGCCTTCTTTATAGTCCAACTCTCACATGCATACATGATTATTGGCAAAACCATAGCTTTGACTATATGGACCTTTGTCAGCAAAATGGTATCTCTGGTTTTTAATATGCTGTCTTGGTTTGTCATAGCTTTTCTTCCAAGGAGCAAGCATCTTTTAATTTCATGGATGCAATCACCATCCACAGTGATTTTGCAGCCCAAGAAAATAAAAATCTGTTACTATTTCCACTTTTTCCCCTTTTATTTGCCCTAAAGTGATGGGACCAGATGCCGTGATTTTTGTTTTTTGTATGTGGAGTTTTAAGCCATATTTTTCACTCTTCTCTTTCACCCTCATCAAGAGGTTCTTTAGTTCCTCTTCACTCTCTGCCATTAGAATTATAGCAGAGTTGCCTGTGCAACTATAATAGGAAATACAGAACTGTACTGTAGTGGTGTAGACCACTACAGAAGTAATAGAATTGAAAACACTCTACTGAATCTTTCAATTAGAAAAAACAAGAAGTCTCAAATACTTCATAGTTCACAAGATCTGTAGGATCTATTTTTGAATGCTGTTGGTATTTAAAAAGCTAGGAGGTAAACAGACCCAGATGGCTTTGAGTCCCATTCAAAGGTCTGCACAGCAGGTATGGGGATCCAGGTTCCCTCCTCAGGAGTAATATGAGACAGATATAAGAGATCTGTGGGCTTTGCTCATAGCTCAGTTGGTAAAGAATCTGCCTGCAATGCAGGAGACCCTGGTTCGATGCCTGGGTCAAGAAGATCTGCTGGGGAAGGGTTAGGCTACTCACTCCAGTATTCTTGGGCTCCCCTTGTAGCTCAGCTGGTAAAGAATCTGCCTGCAATGTGGAAGACCTGAGTTCTATCCCTGGGTTGAGAAGATGCCCTGGAGAAGGGAAAGGCTACCCACTCCAGTATTCTGGCATGGAGAATTCCATGGACTGTATAGTCCATGGGGTCGCAAAGAGTCAGTCATACTGAGTGATCTTCACTTTCACTTTTCATAAGATACCTGTTCTTTCTTTACACTTCCCAATCCTGAGAGATGACTGACTCTGGGTAGCTTCTGTACCTCCTAACAATCCCATGTGGCATTCAGCAGATGATGCTGTCTTCTAATATTATTTCTTTAGTTGACATACACGTGCCAACTCCAACTCAATCAGACTTTAAACACTTGAATGTTATTCTTCTTCTCTTCCTGAGGACCTAGCACACACTGACTTCTCCATAACAGGTGTTCAACAAATGGTTATTGATAAGGTACATTTATTTTATTTCAGCAAGTGTTTCCTGAGATGCTGAGCTGCATACTTTGAGGAGAAGTCTAAGCAAGGCAGAGTTTTCAGACTCTTTTAAGAAATTTAGCTCAGTTGAGAAAACAGTCCAGGGGAGGAATTGTACAAGGTGATAGATGTAAAAGGAGGGAGTCCAGGATAGTTTTTAAGATTAAAACTGCTCTTTCCAGATAACAGGGTACTATGTAATACATCATCAGGTTGATGCTGACTGCAGTAACAGCTCATTCTTATTTTCTCTGAATATTAATAATAACTATAAATTATCATGGATTTCACTTTCTTTAGATTATGTCCATAAGCTGGAAAAGAATTTCTCTGATTGCCCTTAGCTCTAATTTAAAATAAATTATTACATGCCCAGGAAAATATATCCAATCAGTGGAGACAAGATGAGAGATGCCTGAGTATAAACCTGAAGCTCATGAGTCTCTGTGTTGTTTTTTGTTTTTTATGACTGGTCTTTCTTCCTCCTTGCAAATTTCCTTTCTTTCCTTCTGGAGACTTCTCCCTGGTTAGGCTAAGTTTCCTCGCTAACAACAATTTCTTATTCAAAGATGTAGTAAGTGGGACATGATATTTCACCACCTTCAAAGCATGAGCAACACAGGAGTTTCAGTCTGAGAACAGGCAAGAGGGAGGCCTGACACTGAGTGAGCTCTGGAAGGGATGTCAAGAGTGGAGAAAAGGGGACTTCCCTGGTGGTTCAGTGGCTGAGGCTTTGCGCTAACAGTGCAAGTGGCCTGTGTTCAATCCCTGGTCTGGGAACTAGATCTCACATGCAACAGCTAAGTGTTCACATGCTGCATGTTCACAGGCTAAGACCTCTCATAGCCAAAGAAATATCTGAAACAAACAAACAACTGGAGAGAATCATTTGCAAAAAACTAACAAACAAAAAAAGCAAAGAAAGGAAGAACAGAGCATAAAGCAACCTAGTCCTAACAAAAAGTATATATGTTTGGAGCTAGTTCTTTTAGTTTTGTTGGCTCATAATATTTTCAAAAACAACTTTACATCATTTTCTCTAAGTTTCTATTGTGTGCCTTTTATTCTTAAGTGTTCATTTTCTATGAATGATTTCTAGATTTCAGTACTTTCATTATATTTTCCAAAGTAAGGTATAATTTTTATTGGCAAGCATGTTGATCCCCCTCGGAATCAATTCTTGTTTTGTAAAGGGTCTTGCTTCTATTTGCAGTGCTATTATTATTTCCTTGTCATCTCCTATTGCCTTTTCATATAATAAAATAGATGCATTATGTTCTATACCAGATATATATTTTGTATAAAAACATATATATAGGATGTTCACATGTTCCAAATAAAAAATTAGTGCACACAGCTCCAAAAAGAGCATTCTCTTTGACTTGCAAATTTTCTCTATGAAGTATCACACAGTGCTGTAAAAATTAAATAATACTTATTTGTACATATAAAGAATTGTCTTCATTGAGAAAGAATAAAATTTTCTGAAAGAAAATACATATTTCAGCAAAAATATAAGCATATCAGTTATAATAATGTTACATTTTATTTTGTCTTTTCTCAACTATCAAAGTTGATGGCATATTTTTCTGTTCACATTTGCCTAAATTGAGTAACTTAATTGTTCTTAAATGTCCATGAATGTCTCTTGGTAATGGTCAGAATAATTAATTTGGAATATCAAGAAATAGCTTACTGTTTTACTGGCCATGGGCTATTGATAACTTATTTTAACTTGCACAGTGGTTAATCAGTAAAAATGATTAAAAATGATGCCCTCTGAATCCTTTGTACTTGACAGTGACATGTTGAGGTGTACCTTTTTAATATTTGAAACAGTAATTGTTCTCAAAATAGAAATTGCACAGTACATTTGGATATCTTATATTTTCAAAAACACATCCCATTTAGATCATTATTCACACTGAAAAATATTCCTATATAAAGCTGAAAGAGTATTGGCCAAAATTTTCAACTAGGCACTTCTCTTCCTTCCTATGTTCTTTTACATACATTCATCCATGCATTAGTCCCTTTGGAAGAACATTATTGTCTCTGCTAGTTATTAGAACCAAAGAAACAAGACCAAATTTCTGCCCTCACAAGGTTTCGCAGGAGACAACAAAACAGAACTAAGCTAACTAAACTATTTCACTCAGAATTAAATTTATATCCTAGATCTCATCTGTAGCCTGCTCTAAAAAAAAAAAGCTCACTAAAAATTACCAGCAACAAAGTCTTTGATAATATTTTATACAATTTATTGTGCAAATCTTAGAAACACACCCATGCCATCTCATCTAAATGCCTCCCAAGAACAAGTACTGATTCTGATCCCCTACAATAATGACTCTTAAAAGTAGAAATTCAGGTCTAATACAAAACTTCTTTCGCTAGTTGACTAGAGAAATTTCAGCCTCACTCTGCTGTAAGAAATCTAGTTACTGAAATGTGACAAAGCTATGGATAACTGTCAGTCACAAGAAATGTGACTAAACTAAGTCACGTTTGACTGAACTAAATGTCCTATAAGAAATCAGGTAATTATATTAAATGGAACTGTCAGTAGCCTCAAATAGGTTCTGTTCCCAAATTTTAATGTTGAAAAACAATTTAAGAGTGACATAAAAATTTTGTACCAACTTTGACAATATGATTTTTATACATCACATGATATTGGAAGCAGAATGGCTGAATTGGACAAATGGTTTTTTAATTTGACCTACTGTAAGTACTGAATAGAAGTAATAAAAAACACTCTTACTTTAGAAATATATGTATATCATATTAAGAAAGGAAACAGGATACTGAAGCTGGTCTTTTTAAATACATCATAAAGGTATTTCTCAAACCACCTTTTTGACACATTCGTCTATATTGATTAGATGCTGTTAGACTGACATTGCCTGACCTGTCTAAATCCATCAATTGCAAAACTGTTGATGCCTGATTCCCAGGATATTTCAGCAACTTGCCTAAATATGAATATTTTCATAAGTTTTTTTTTTACTTATGAAGGGATCAATAATTATGTGCATATTAAATTTGCATGTAGTTAATAACAACAGCAATAATGATAACAACACTGTTGTTGTTCATGGTGGCCTTTAGCTGGCCATACATTACACTCTTCTGCTTAGGCTGCCATACATGATAAATATTTCATTAGAAACACTTAAAATGTATGCAAGGGATACCGTATCCCCAAGAGTATATGTGAATTATAAGGAACTTATTTGGTGTTAGGGTAAGTACATATTCCCTGTAGTTTTCCCTTCTGGGTGCCACAAACGCTGCCATTAAATATGTTTTGCCCACTTAAAAACTGCTTTGTGGGGATGTCATGTCTTAATTATTCCCAAGATAAGGCATAATACACTGCTGTGATGGGCCTTTGGTTAAACTAATAGGCATACAAGATGCCGCCTGGTTTCAGCAGATTTTAAAGCACTAAAGAAACACACTGTACTAAAATAATAAAAATAAAAAACTTGTATCAGGGGAAGAAAAATAAAATTCCAGAAGAGCTTTCTTGCTTTTTAGTTTTTACAAATAGAAAGAGGCAAAAAAAATGCATTTTAGTGATTGTCAAACTTCTGTTGTCTTCTTTACCTCATATATTTCAGGTCCAAGAATAGAGAAATATTGGTGCCAAATTTTGCAAAGTAACTAATTTGTGCATAAAAATTATGCAGAGGAAGACAAAGTCAGCTAGTTGCCCTTACAAATCAGGCAGTTGTGCATGTAAAACAGGTAATGGCATATTTTGCACCAGCAATTACCTTTCTTGCACCTGTGAGTGCCTGTTTTGCATATGTAAGTAGGTCCCTGTTTATTGCATTTAAAGCTGCCACCTCAGCTTCTTTAGGTAAACTTTATGCTTTTATTAAATGTCACTCTGAAACAAAAAGATGAGGATATGTCTATGATAGGTTTATGTGTATGTGTGCACGTGTGTGCCTGTGTGTCTGCTTTTTAAATACCTGTAAAATTGATGCTAACTTCATTTGATTTTAACTACTGTACCTTGCAGGGCCGTGTTCAGTGACATAAAATATTTCATTTTGGTTTTACGACATAAATGTCTAAATGTCCTGCTGCTGAGATGTATCAATCAAATCAAAGGTGCAAATTAAATATTATCCAGGTGCCAGGATGAGAGGGGAAATGACACTTCAGTTCACAGTCAACTGATACAGAATGTCTTCACAGTCAATAACAGGCTCCTGCATGGACCTCTCCTAGAGTCATTACTTCAGGGGTCATAAAGTGGGATGCGGCACTTCTGAGAATTCTGTAGTCCCCTCTCCACCTCCCCACTTATCTTTGTGCATATATGTATAAGTAAAACTGTTATGTGCATGGAAACAGGAAAATATAAAATCATCTTTCATAGAATCATTCATTTATATAGCCTTTATAAACAATTAAAATCCCACAGTGTTTCAAGGAAAGTTTACAATTTTTGATAAACTAAAGCAAACCCTGAAACCATTTTTATAATCCCACTGCATATAGTAGCAAGTCATTCTGAAGCTATCAAACTGAATGCTTGAACACTTCTTACTGGCCTATTATTTATCACTAAATATCCAAGAGGGTGTGCATGACATGATCAGTCCAGCAAACCACACCATGAGGCACAAATCTAGGAAGCAAAATTTCAAGCAAGAATATATCCAATAGAATTTCATTACTTGCTAACTTTATGGCAAATAGCACACTATATTTGTCAATCTTCTACTAGCCAACTGCATGAGGAAAGTTTATGGTCATGAGTATGGATTTTAGATCTAAGGGTAAGAAGATGTGTATCAAAATCAGGAAAGAGAAAGTTTTGCCTCTCTTCTGTGGCTCTGAAAGGGCCCCAGACTGTGTGCGTGCTCAGTCGCTTCAGTCGTGTCCAAGTCTTTGTGACCCTATGGACTATAGCCAGCCAGGCTCCTCTGTCCATGGGATTCTCCAGGCAAGAATACTGGAATGGGTAGCCATTCCCTTCTCTAGGGGATCTTCCCAACCCAGGGATTGAACTTGTGGTTCTTATGTCTTCTGCAATGGCAGGCGGGTTCTTTATCACTAGCACCACTTGGGAAGCCCAAAGTTGTGAAATGATTACCTAAGGATCAGAGGATGTCTCGCCTTTTCATAAGGACACACTTTGCCATTCATANCCCAGGGATTGAACTTGTGGTTCTTATGTCTTCTGCAATGGCAGGCGGGTTCTTTATCACTAGCACCACTTGGGAAGCCCAAAGTTGTGAAATGATTACCTAAGGATCAGAGGATGTCTCGCCTTTTCATAAGGACACACTTTGCCATTCATATTTATATTGTCATTTTTTAAGAATGGTGAGGAACAAGCATATCATACTGTGATTTAGAAGCTGACTACTTAAAGGCCAGGAGCATAAGATTAAGACCACCGGACAATAGAGGGGAAGGAAGAAACTGAGCAAACTCTTCTCTCTCTTCAGACTGTCTTTTGGCCAAGAGGAAAGGATTAGACATAGTTTGCCATGGAGGTTAAAGAAAAAATAATTTTCTAAGTGTACAGGGTCATTCCTCCAACCAGGAGTTAGCAAGCTCATCTTTGAAAGGTCGGATGGTAAACATTTGTGGACATGGTGAGCTGTATAGTAGTGTTGCAACAACTCAACTCTGCCCTTGTAGCAAAAGCAGCCCTAGACAATACAGAAATGAAATGGGGTGGCTGCAGTCGATAAAATTGTATTTAGCAAAACAGGCAGTGGGCCAGATTTGACTTGCAGGCTGTAGCTGGCTGGCACCTGCTCTAAACGAAAAAACAATATTAAAAAACCTATTACAGATTGAACCAGACCAGGGTCTGTACAGGTAATAGGTTGATGTTTGCCAATGGCAACATTCATGCCTTCCTTCTTAATGACATCTATCTTGTGGAGGCTTTTACAGCTACATTCATGTGTGGGGTCCCTAACTCCAGGGTTCTTTTCCTTTCCTACTACATTATATCCGTTTTCCAACAGATTACACTCAGGAAACAATGGTATTGTGTGTGATGTATGTATGTGGAAGGTGGTGGGTATCATATGATCAGCACAGCACTTTAGCTAGAGGTATGCAAAGAATATAAAGTAAAGAAACCCATGAAAGTTCTTAGGAGTATTTGTGTTGAAAAATATTTGAAAAGGATAAACATTTATTAATTAATTCATGCAATAGATAAACAAAACAACAAAAAAGTCACCTCTTCTCTGTTCCTTTTATCAAAGATGAAGGAGGAGGAGGAAGAAAAGAAAGATAGGGGAAGGTAACAATGCCTACCATGTACCAGCCTTAGTGTTTTTCATGTACTTATTCTAGAAAATTGATTTCCAGCAAAACTCCTGTGAATTAGGCTCTGTTACTAAAGCCAGTTTATACATGAGGAAACTGAGCTCAGCAAAAGCTCAGTAATTTGTTCAGGGTCACCCAGCTAATCAGTGACAGCAGGAATTCTCCAGAAATGCTAGATCGGTATTTATATGGAAAAGTACTTCTTAATAGCATAACATGAATTCACCAATTCATGTATCAAACTTGAAAAGCAACACATAAACTAAAGCAAAAATCCCATCATTTCATTTCCCAGTAAACTTGGGAAAAAACTTGTACTGACAGTAATTTCTCTTGGATATGCTTTATGTCATGAATTACAAACATACCTGGAATACAAATACCTCTGTGCCTCCTTGAACTTCCTACTTTGAGATTTCCCACTGATCCCTCCATTGGTTGCCTCTTTTCAGACCACCCTAACTATGACCTTTTGCTTAGACTAGAGCCTATGAATTGTCATCATATTTAGCAGTATAAGATGTCATACTTAATAGCCTCTCTTCTGGAAAAAAATATATTAGTATATGTGTGTGTGTATATATATGTATTTATATACATATATAAATGTGTATTTAGGTATATGTGTGTTTAGGTATATGTGTGTGTGTGTGTATGTGTGTGTGTGTTTATGTGTGTATGGGCTTCCTCAGTGACTTAAAAGGTAAAGAATCTGTCTGCAATGCAGGAGACCCAGGTCCGATCCTTGAGTGGGGAAGATCCCCTGGAAAAAGGAATGGCAACCTACTTCAGTATTCTTGCCTGGAGAATTCCATGGACAGAGGAGCCTGGTGGGCTATAGTCCATAGGGTTGCAAAAAGTTGGACATGACTGAGCAACTAACACACATACACGTGTGTGTGTGTATATATACATGATATATGTATGTACAAACTAAACTAACCGAACATAATTACTCTGTCCTGCCAGTCAATTTAGAGAAGGCAATGGCACCCCTCTCCAGTACTCTCACCTGGAAAATCCCATGGGCGGAGGAGCCTGGTAGGCTGCAGTCCATGGGGTCGCGAAGAGTAGGACATGACTAAGCAACTTCACTTTCGCTTTTCACTTTCATGCATTGGAGAAGGAAATGGCAACTCACTCCAGTGTTCTTGCCTGGAGAATTCCAGGGATGGGGGAGCCTGGTAGGCTGCCATCTATGGGGTTGCACAGAGTCAGACAGTCAATTGTGGTCAACACACCTAAAATCAGGCTTCCCTGGTGGCTCAGACGGTTAAGAATCTGCCTGCAATGAGAGAGGCCTGGGTTCAATCCCTGGGTTGGGAAGAGTCCCAGAGAAGGGAATGGCAACCCACTCCAATATTCTTGCCTGGAGAATTCCATGGACAGAGGAGCCTGGTGGGCTACAGTCCATGAAGTCACAAAGAATCAAACATGACTGAGCGACTTTCACTTTTCACTTTTGTACCTGTAAAATATGCTGAGTATTATATTCCAAGACCTGCTCATGTTGTTCACCATACTGGAATAGCTTTTCTTCATCCTAGTCCTCTTCGTGGATTCAAATAAATGAGTAGAAATATTAAATGACTCCTTAAGCTTCTGCTCAAAATTTATACCATCATTTCTACTTATATTTCATTGTTTAAAACGAAGGGCATAGACAGAGATGCAGAACTTTTTGGAAAAAAGCACTGTAAGCCCCATGAAAGTGGGCAGGAAAGTCTAATCCTCTCATATAGAAAGAGAGACTGAACACTTGAGAAGAGTAAAAAAGACTTGTCAGAAATTCTGGCTAAGAAATATAGGAGCACATGGATAATTTGTCAAGTTTTATTGTCAGTGTTACAATCCACACTTCCTGTCACCCAATATCCTTTTTCTTCCTCCTTCCTACACACAGAATGTATCTAATTCTTCTCTAAGGGAGATATTTCGAAGTCCCCCAAAGTCACTGTATCCAACTCAAAGTCCAGGAATGCCGGAATTCTCCATCTGGTTCACATGTGGTTTTCATTTGGAAACCTAAGTTAAAAAAAGTAAATTTAAAAACTCTTCATTATCCAAGCCCTCTCTCTACCACCTCACCCCAAGACAGCAGGAACAATAAGATAAACAAAAAGGAAGAGTGTTGCATTGTTTTGTTAGGGCTACCACAGTAAAATGCTATAGCAGGCGTGCTGTGTTGTGTCTGACTTTTTGCAGCCCCATGGACTATCGCCCACCAGGCTCCTCTGCCCATGGGATTTTCCAGGTGAGCATACTTGAATGGCTTGCCATTTCCTTCTCCAGGGGATCTTCCCAACCCAGGAATTGAACCTACATCTCTTTCATTGGCAGGCAGATTCTTTACCACTAAGCCATCTGGCTGGGTGGTTACAGCAGTAGAAATTAATTTTCTCACAGCTCTGGGGGTAGAAGCCTAAGACTAAGGTGTTAGCAATGTCGTTTCTTCTGAGGCCCACTCCTTGGCTTGCATTCAGCCACCTTCTTTCTGTCTTATGTGGCTTTTGTACTGTGTATCCATGGGGTCTGTGTGTCCAAATCTCTCTTTATGACACCGGTCAGGTTGGATTAGTGCCCATTCTAATGGCTTAATTCTAAATTAATCACCTCTTTAAAGGCCCACATTCTAAAGTACTAGGAATGGGAGTTCACTGGCAGTCTAATGGTTCTGAATCTGCCTTTCAATGAAGAGGATGTGGGTCCCTAGTCCATGGAACTAAAATCCCACATGTCGTGGGGTAACTAAGCTCACACTCGGCAACTGGAGAAGCCCACATGCTGCAATGAAGACCCAGTACAGCCAAAATAAATGAAGTATTGGGAGCTAGTGCTTTAACATATGAACTTTGTGGCAGAAACATTCACTCATAACAAATGAGAAGTACTCAGCAATCATTAGTCTAAACGCCTTTTATGCTGGGAGTAGGGAGGTTCTTTGATTAGACCCTGATCCTACTCTGGAAGGGAATTCCTTGCCTATTGTTCTCTGTAGCCCCTCAGGCACCTGCAGGAGATTCTTCCTTTTCAATATCTTCCCTGACTACATTTTTGATAGTCATAAGGGAAGAGGCCTTCCTTGGTAGACACTCTGCCTTCCAGGCTACTTCTTGCTTCTGTAAAACAGGGACCAAATATTGTTTTAAATTTCAAACCATCAAAGGCTCTTAAAATCTGAGGTCAAGATTTTATTGGTAGTATGGTTCTCTTAAAAACTTAGCAGGCTTGTAATCTTTTATCCCAGTAATACATAATTGCTGGTTTTCATGCTCAAACCTATTTTTAAGATGCTGTCTTCAGATTATACTATTTCCTAACTTTGTAATTTTTATAGCCTCTTCTTTCTCTTTCACCCATCTCTCTATGCCTCTTTCTGTGGTAAACAGGATTCTAAGCCAGGCTCCGAGATTACCACCCCTTGAAGATAGGTCCTGGATTATATGCTCCCCTTGAGATCTGAATGTGATGGATATCAGTGCTGAGACTAAGTTGTGTTTTGTGGCAAAGCTGAAGACATTTTAATAGATGCAGTTATGGTCACTAATAAATTGACTTTGAGTTCACCAAAAGGGAGGTTAACCTGGGTGGGCCTGATCTAATCAGTTGAGCCTTTGGATGGACTTTAACTCCCCCCACCTCCTGACTGAAAACATCAAGTAAATGAAATCATGACGTTCTCCTCTCATGGCCTAAGACCAACATGAGTGCACAAACAGGGCATTCTGCTGCTGCTGCTGCTGCTGCTGCTGCTGCTAAGTCACTTCAGTTGTGTTCGACTCTGTGCAACCCTATAGGTGGCAGCCCACCAGGCTCCCCCGTCCCTGGGATTCTCCAGGCAAGAACACTGGAGTGGGNTCCATTCTGAAGGAGATCAGCCCTGGGATTTCTTTGGAAGAAATGATGCTGAAGCTGAAACTCCAGTACTTTGGCCACCTCATGCTATGAGTTGACTCATTGGAAAAGACTCTGATGCTGGGAGGGATTGAGGGCAGGAGGAGAAGGGGATGACCGAGGATGAGATGGCTGGATGGCATCATGGACTCGATGGACGTGAGTCTGAGTGAACTCCGGGAGATGGTGATGGACAGGGAGGCCTGGCGTGCTGTGATTCATGGGGTTGCAAAGAGTCGAACATGGCTGAGTAACAGAACTGAACTGAACTGATGATGTCCACCTGAAATTAATATATTGGATGTCAATTATATGTCAGTAAGTATATAACTTGAAATAAAGTCCACATGTCAGACACTTGAAGCCTCAGAGACTCTTGCTGGCCCTTAAGAAGCATATTGCCATGAATTGCACAATGCAAGGAAATTAATTCTACCAATACCATGTACCCCAACTCATCCCCAGAGGATACCTTGATTGCAGCTTTGCGAGACATTGAACAGAGGGTCCAGCTAAATTATGCCCAGAGTCCTGAGCCATGGAAACAAATAGAGAGGTATTTGGGGATTTTAAAAGCACTATTGGGATATAATTTATATATTATAAGTTATGAGCATACTTTTTAGCCAATATGTTTGTGGTAATTTGTTGCAGAACAATGGAAAATATTATCATTCTCTTTCCCCAAAAAGACAGCTATTTTAAGGCTTTCATAATAGAATGGGAAGGCTCAAAGTTATTTTTCTTTTTGACCCAGTCATTTAATCTAGCTGGTAGTGTTTATTGGACATTTAATCTTCGAAAACTTTACATTAATACTGCTTTTTACTGCTTAGGTTCTAGAAGTGATAAGTTTTTTCAGCCCTATAAAACCCACATTTCTGAACCCTATATTTCCTTTCATTCCTGCTACAAACCAGAAAATCCTGAGCTAATCTCATTTTTCTAGTACTCCACACACAGTCTGAATAACTAAGATGCACTACTGATATTTGCTTTTCTAGTACCTTGACCTGGGGTTGCCAGTTCAGTGTACACTTGTGTGTTCTTCTTCTCAAATTACTACCAATGACAGTTTTCTCAAATGCTTTGTCACTATAGAACAAGGATTACCATTTTTTCCAGCCTCCAATGTCTGTTTCCATATCGTCAATAGAACATATTCTAGATTTCTGTGATGGCAATTCCCCACTAGCGTTCCCAGTTTCTGAATTGGTCATGATAGGTTAGACTGAATGTAAACATCTCAGAAGCATAATACAAAATGTCTTGTTTTCATTGTTGCCCACTCAAAATCCACCATGAGTTGAGCAACCCTCTTCCATGTTGTCTCTTCACCGTCTGGAACTCATTCATGGACATTAGGATCACCATAGTAGAGGAGGAAAGAAATGAAAAAGGCCTATTGGTTCTTAACTGCCTTAATCTGAAAGTAACACATTTCATTTCCACTTGCAGTCTGTTGAACAGACCTCATCATAGGACCCTGATCCAAAAGAAAGAAAAACTGGGCTATAAGTCAGTAGTTGGAATATTTGGTGGTCACAGCCTGCCATAGGAGGGTTTAAACATACATGCTCTATATACTTTTCTAGTCAATTAGTCTTATTGTTGATTCCATGTAAGAATTAAGAGGGAAAGCAGGGGTTTTGGAAAAAGAATCAAGAGCAAACAGAGCATAACCAAGCTGCAGATGGGAGGAAAGGAGAAGAGCCTGAGGAAAGACAGAAAGTAAGAAAAAGTAGAGGATCAGCTTACCCGTATTTTGTTCAAGCCCTTTGAGGCAAATTTGTTTCCTTCTGGAATTGAACATCCACATATCCCCCAAAGAATCCCTGTAGTGACCTGGTTTTCTTCCATGCATGGAAGAATTATTGAAAAACTCAAAGCATGCTTTACTTGGGCACAGTGGTGCAAGGTTAATTTGATATACCAGTATAAAGTTGTATAGATTCATCTATGTGTACTGCTACACTTGTGAAGTATGGGATTGCATGCCACAGCTGTGCAATAGCACTTATAAGATGAATAACTGCTACAGAGATGTTTTTGCACATAGTTACAAAAAATATCAACAGTGAACTTTCAGCAAATCACAGAGAGTCTATATAGTACATCTCTCTCTGGGTAATACCAAGTGAACTCTTTTTGAGAGTTTGGCTCATTTTAGTAAACTTCCAAGCTCAGACTGGATCAGAACAATGCCAAAAATCTGGGGTAATAAGTGAGAAAAAGGAAGTAAATATCCTAATATTGTCTTTCAATGATAGAATATAAATATTTAAATATTTACAAACTGTAGCTGTTTTGCTGATTTTTTCTTTTGCTCCTCTATTTGGCATTCATTGTAGAGACAAAGTCTAAATATGATATTACATAGGTTATAAATAGTTTATTAAGTTGAATGACAGCATGCTTTGGTAGAAAAGTTCACTGTACTGGAATTCAGGATTACAAGGGTCTAATTGCAAAACTATAATTAACTGGTTGTATAAACTCTAGTAGTCACCTCACTCTCTCTGGTCCTGACTTCCCTCATCTTTAAGATGGAAATATCATGCTTTATCACAAGCATCTAAGAGTGTGTCTGTGGTAGGTGAAATAATGATTCCTAAATCAGAAAACTAAGATCGTGGTATTTGGTCCCGTCACTTCATGGCAAATAGATGGGGAAACAATGGAAACAGTGACAGACTTTATTTTGGGGGGCTCCAAAATCACTTCATATGGTGACTGCAGCCATGAAATTAAAAGACACTTGCTCCTTGGAAGAAAAGTAATGAACAACCTAGATAGCATATTAAAAAGCAGAGACATTACTTTGCCAGCAAAAATCTGTCTAGTCGAAGCTTTAGTTTTTCCAGTAGTTGTGTATGGGTGTGAGAGTTGAAGTATAAAGAAAGCTGACTGGTGAAGAATTGATGCTTTTGAACTGTGGTGTTGGAGAAGACTCCTGAGAGTCCCTTTGACAGTACAGAGATCCAACCAGTCCCTCCTAAAGGAAATCAGTCCTGAATGTTCACTGGAAGGACTGATGCTGAAGCTGAAATTCCAATACTTTGGCCACCTGATGCGAAGAGCTGACTCATTTGAAAAGACCCTGATGCTGGGAAAGATTGAGGGCAGGAGGAGAAGGGGATGACAGAGGATGAGATGGTTGGATGGCATCACCAACACAATGGACATGAGTTTGGGTATACTCCAGGAGTTGATGATGGACAGGGAGGCCTGGCATTCTGCAGTTCATGGGGTCATGAAGAGTCAGACAGGACTGAGCGACTGAACTGAACGATGTCTATGTCAAAACACCTGGAGCCTATTAATGTGTTACTTTCCATGACAAATGACTTTGCATATGTAATTGAGGTTGCTGCTGCTGCTGCTGTTGCTGTCATCGCTTCAGTCATGTCTGACTCTGTGCAACCCCATAGACGGCAGCCCACCAGCCTCCCCCGTCCCTGGGATTCTCCAGGCAATAACACTGGAGTGGATTGCCATTTCCTTCTCCAATGCATGAAAGTGAAAAGTGAAAGTGAAGTCACTCAGTTGTGCCTGACCCTCAGTGNACCCCATAGACGGCAGCCCACCAGCCTCCCCCGTCCCTGGGATTCTCCAGGCAATAACACTGGAGTGGATTGCCATTTCCTTCTCCAATGCATGAAAGTGAAAAGTGAAAGTTAAGTCACTCAGTTGTGCCTGACCCTCAGCGATCCCATGGGTTACAGCCTTCCAGACTCCTCCATCCATGGGATTTTCCAGGCAAGAGTACTGGAGTGGGGTGCCATTGCCTTCTCCGGTAATTGAGGTTGCTGCTGCTGCTGCTGCTAAGTCGCTTCAGTTGTGTCCAACTCTGTGCGACCCTGCAGACGGCAGCCCATTGGGCTCCATCATCCCTGAGATTCTCCAGGCAAGAACACTGGAGTGGGTTGCCGTTTCCTTCTCCAATGCATGAAAGTGAAAAGTGAAAGTGAAGTCGCTCAGTCGTGTCTGACTCAGCGACCCCATGGACTGCAGCCTACCAGGCTCCTCCATCCATGGGAGTTTCCAGGCAAGAGTACTGGAGTGGGGTGCCATTGCCTTCTCCGGTAATTGAGGTTAGGAACCTTAAAATAGGGTGAGTAGCCTTTATTACCCAGGTGGACCAAATCAGTCACAAGACGAGAGCTCTTGCAACTTTCTCCACTAAAGTGGGAAGAGGCAAGTAAGATGGAGCAGAAGGGGACATCAGGAAGATTCCCACTGTGAGAAGGATTTGACCCACCTTTGCTAGAGGAAGGTCAGGTACTCATAGAAAAGCATGAGAAGGAATACAGAAAACGTGGAGAAGCAGAGGCTAGCCCTTGGCTGGCATTCAGCAGGAAGGTCCCCAGCTCTACAGTTAAAAAGAAATGAATTCTACAAGTGACCAGATTTATCCAAGAGCTTCCTGATAAGAGCTCAGCCATCCAACACCTTGATTTTAACCTCATGAAACTCAGAGCAGAGAAAGAAGTATAATCAGGTCACAGTTTTGCTGACCTACAGAATTGTAAGATACTAAATGATTGTTGTTTTAAGTTGCCATACTTGTGGTAATTTTTTATGATAATGATAGAAAACTAATAAACACAGCATATAAACATGATCCACTGCACACAGGAATCTTTCTAAAATCTCATATACTGTCAAAAAAATCATCTGAATTTTATATGAAACATGATATAAAAGTGTTTATCACTCCAAAACAATGTTTTAAATTTCCATTTGTTACAAAATTTATTGTACACCATATCATAGATGTGGTGTCTCTATATCTATAAATATATCTAAGATATGGTGTGCAATTAATATATTTTTATATTTTTAAAATATTGTACTTTTGAGTAACCCAAGCACCTCATTATACCAGATGAATCCTAGTTTGAGAGAGAAATAATTAAATGATCTTCAAAGTCATTCTCAGTGTCTTTTTCTAATGTGATTATATGAAATGCATTAAATTAATACTGAAATTATGTAGAAATTAAAGGATACGTACAACCACAGTATGGCTTACTTATAACAAAGCAGGACATGGCAAGCAATAATTTCAGGATAATTCAGCCAACAAAGGAATTTACATTATGGCCCACTTGCAGGCAATGTTTAGTCCTACCAAGTATCTTAGCCATGTGGAGGTTATGTTGCTCCAGATTGTCTGATCTGAGGATCTGAGCTTCCCCCAGACACTAGCATGGTCCCAACCCAATCAGAAGGGAACATTGTTTAATGTAAGATGGAAAATAGCAGCATGTAGCCAAAGCACACATTGTGCTCCTGAACCACCAATTACGGCAAATTTTGCTTTGATGTGATGTTACATAAAAACCCAGCAAAATGTAAGCTCCAGTGACAGCAAAAATATTCTATGTCGGTTGCATCTGTAGTATAATTGCTTATCTGTGTTTTGGAGAAAAAAGTTTAGTATAAAGTGAAAAGAAGCAACTTCAGTAAAGCATGTGAATAATGATTTGACATGACAATACAAGTTATGATAATAAATTATTTGGAGCAGTAGTTCTTATTATATTCTAGAACAAATTAAGAGATTTAAAAGGCCCTAAGGCCTGCTGCTCACCTGTTAGCAATGTCCAGGTGAATAGGGTTTAGTATTAACATATAGTTATCACTCTATGATCATGTATGATGGATAGCAGATTACGTATGTATCTGCCTGTCAGGGAGATATGATTTATGCATATCTGAACTCCAAAACATACAATTTTAAAATCCAGATATATTTACAGATTATTAATTAAGATATGCATTCCTACAGATTCTAGAGTTAACCAAACAACTCCCACCAAAATACAGTAATTATAATAAAACTATATCTTATAATTGCATGCGTGTGTGCATGCTGTCTCTTCAGTCAGTCATGTCCCACTCTTTGTGACCCCATGGATTGTAGCCCATCAAACTCCTCTGCCTCTGGGATTCTCCAGGCAAAAATACTGGAGTGAGTTGCCCTGCCCTCCTCCAGGGGATCTTCCTGACACAGGGATTGAACCTGAGTCTCCTCTGTCTCCTGCATTGCAGAAGGATTCTTTACCACTGAGCCACTAGGACAGCTCATATTTTATTATTAAGTAATTGCAAAAGNCCAGGCAAAAATACTGGAGTGAGTTGCCCTGCCCTCCTCCAGGGGATCTTCCTGACACAGGGATTGAACCTGAGTCTCCTCTGTCTCCTGCATTGCAGAAGGATTCTTTACCACTGAGCCACTGGGACAGCTCATATTTTATTATTAAGTAATTGCAAAAGAAAAAGAATAGCTACTGGAAGCCATGAACAAATGAAGGAAACTATTTTTTCTGCTGTTTGCAGAAACTCCAACATTTTATGCATGTGCTCATACAATGAGAATTTTCTGCACTGCATGTAAGATGCACCAAAAGATGTCTTCATGTAATTCTGATTCAAGTGCTCAATAAGTACTACTAATGTGCAAATTTTAGTAACTTTATAGTTTACTGAATGACAGCTAAGAGTATGTTTAAAAAAAATCTTTGGAATTACATCATGTTATCATTGACCCATAAGAAACAAACAAAAAAAGTTACTGCACCTATTGATTTGGTTTCTACCCCATTAAGAGAACTCTGATTGTTAGTTAATTGGTGTTACATGGGCCAAATGTTGAGAGTCAGAATTCATATTCAGGAAAACATCAAACAATTACAATTATGGTAGTTCTGATTAAAAAACAAAGAATTCTAAACTATATTCTAAAATTAAAGATCAATACTTTCATCCAGCCAAATATATGAACAGTCTGAATTCTGTAGAAACTTCTGTAAAATTGCCACAGTAAGAACAGCAATGGCACGATGCACCTGTGAATGACGGAGCTGGGAATGCCTGAGACTCCATAACCTCTAATTTACTCTAGCCTGGCTATTCTGATCCGTGAGGGGGAGGAAATTTGTAAATTATGTCTAATCTTCATGAAGCAGCCCTCATATTTGGCAAGAAACATGGCAAAAAGTGTTCTCTTGGTCTTATTTAATCATATTTCTCTGACAAACACCAATACACAAAATGATACAAGGACAAGTTACCATAGTAAAGAGTTTCAGGTTTTTTTAAGTAAAATTTCCAATTATTTAGCATGTATCACTGTCTTTCTAAAACTACTTACTGCATCACTGCTGGGAAACTGGCACTTATTAAATAAACAAGAACAGATGGCCATAATATGTAAATAACTATCACCCAAGTGAAAAATGTCATGATTTTCTGAGGAACCAGGCAGAAATGGATCAAGAAATCTCAAAAACATAACTCAATAGAATGATTCCCTTCCAAAACACATTAATAGTTATGTGATATGCTGTCAAAGGACACCAAAGTTTTTAAAAATTGTATACATATGTATGTATAATGATAATTTATTATAACATTGATTTTATATCATATACTCAATAACATAGGTACCCTAGGACATGTCTCATGGAATCAATTCAACCACACAAATTTGTGAATGATATCCTTCCCTGGTTTTTACAAGTTTAACACATGGTAGACCACTGGGAGGAGAAAATACTTTTATTTGTTAATTACTCATTGCCTGGGTTACAGAGCCACTCAAAGAGTACTGAGAACAATTTTGGTATTCTTCTTACAGGTAAGTTATTTAGTAACTTTTAGTTCAGCACGGATCCTACCAGAGCAGACAACAAATATATCTGAAGATACAAATGCATCTATCGCAGGAGTTGTGCTCCTGTTCCATTATTCATACTCTTGTTCTGTACAGTCCTATCTGTTGGTGATGTGATACAACTTTTCATTAGCATTGACAATCAAGGCAGGCCCTTCTAAAATAGTTCAATAATGCAGGCCCTAAATTATACCATCTCCTGACCTTCTTGTACACTTTTTCTTTCTCTTCAGAGGTTTCTCCACATCTGGCATATTTTTGTGTTCTATTAAGCTGGATCTTATAACACTACAGTCTGTTACTTTCCCCAAGGACAGAAGGATGTGAGACCATGACAACTTCATGCAAATTACATTCAAGCTCCTCAGATTTTAGAAAACAGATTCAAAAGTATGGCGGGCAGTGAGCAGAATATATATATATAATTTATGGCGAGGATGATCAAGAAACTAAGAGCATTATATGTTTATTTCACCACCTCTAAAGCTAATTTTGACCTGCTTATAAGGAAGAAAAGAGAATTTGCTTTATCTCTTATCTGTATTTGTTGAAATTTGTACTTATTTTTGTCTTGGTTGTAAATAACAATTTTTCTCCTTATAGGCTCATTTTGAGAGTTTACCACAACATTTCTTCATGATAGATTTGCCTCCCTTTAGCTCACTGTCCATGTCTACATATGGACTATAACTATTGATAAGACATCTTCTTTTTGAGTCATTAATCCAGGAATGTATTGGGTTGTTCTAGCAATGAAGAAAAGGAAGTTGTTTTGAATCTATCCTAAGAAATATGGCAATTGTTATTACATTTGAGCAAAATATTAAAACTGCAGTTATGTGTTGAAAAATATTTTCTTACATCTTAAGGACGTTATTGTAGTTCCTGTAGTTCATCTTTCATGTAAAGTCATTTATTTACTTTCACACTCTTTCTGTGATGTTCAGACGCTCAGTCATGTCCGACTCTTTGAGACCCCATGAATTGCAGCACACCAGGCCTCCCTGTTCATTACCATCTCTCGGAGTTCACTCAGTCTCATGTCCATTGAGTCCGTGATGCCATCCAGCCATCTCATCCTCGGTTGTCCCCTTCTCCTCCTGCCCTCAATCCCTCCAAGCATCNATATGCTTTCTAGGTTGATCATAGCTTGTCTTCCAAGGAGCAAGCATCTTTTAATCTCTTGGCTGCAGGATGGAGAGGTATATGTCACTTAACCTAACCCCTTCAGTTTAAAGATGAAGAAGTTAAAGTCTAGACTGGTTAAATGATCTAGTCAAGGCTATTCCATTTAAAATAGAATTTCTTTAATGAATGCATATCATTTTAAAAGATGTAATTGACATATATGTATAAGGTATACACATATGTTTAAGGTGTACCATATGCTGATTTCATATATGTACATATTACAATATGATTATCACCATAGCTTAAGTTACTATCTTTATTATGTCACATAATGGTGAGATTTCTGATCTAGTCTTTAGAAATTTTGAAGTATATGATACAGTGTTGTTAACTATAATCACAATGCTGTACCTTAGATCTCCAGAACTTATTCATCTTCCACCTACACGTTTATATCCTTTGACCAACATCTCCCCAGTTTCCCTAATCATAGCCCCTGGCAACCACCATTCTATTCTCTGTTTCTACAAGCTCAGGTTTTTTTGTTTTTTGTTTTACAGTCTGCATATAAGTGATATCATACAGTATTTTTGTCTTTCTGTGTCTGACTTATCTTACTTAACGTAATGCCCTCAAGGTCAGTCTAGCGTTGTTTTTTCCATTCTACTAAGCGGAATCTTCAAAATGCCATAATTGTTTTTTCTTGAGCTAAGTTACATTTTTGAAGAAAGTTTTTGTACAAGTTTCTAAAGTAAGCCCATTAAAAATATGAGGTCTATCTTTTGTCTTTTTAGTAGTGCTATTGAGTTCAGAATAGCAATATGATGCTCATGATTATAGCTTCAGTTTCCTGGTCTGAGTATCTCCAGGTCCACCTATACATATTAAAATCATGGACTTGCTGGAACTTGACATGTGATTCTCAGTGTGCAAGGGTGAGTTCTTCATCACTAGTGGGGAAGAAAGGACAAGACAATGCCTACTGAAAGTGCTGTTAATTTTCTGCACAAAAGACAGCATATGTAGACTGAATCTCACGGTGGAAAGAAACTGTGCACTGTCTCTGTTTCATCCTTACATGCTGCTACTGCTGCTGCTGCTAAGTTGCTTCAGTCGTGTCTGACTCTCTGCAACCTCATAGACGGCAGCCCACCCGTCCCTGGGATTCTCCAAGCAAGAACACTGGAGTGGGTTGCCATTTCCCTCTCCAATGTGTGAAAGTGAAAGTGAATTTGCTCAGTCGTGTACGACTCTTAGCGACCNACGGTGGAAAGAAACTGTGCACTGTCTCTGTTTCATCCTTACATGCTGCTACTGCTGCTGCTGCTAAGTTGCTTCAGTCGTGTCTGACTCTCTGCAACCTCATAGACGGCAGCCCACCCGTCCCTGGGATTCTCCAAGCAAGAACACTGGAGTGGGTTGCCATTTCCCTCTCCAATGTGTGAAAGTGAAAGTGAATTTGCTCAGTCGTGTACGACTCTTAGCGACCCCATGGACTGCAGCCCACCAAGCTCCTCCATCCGTGGGATTTTCCAGGCAAGAGTACTGGAGTGGGGTGCCACTGCTTCAGGTTACACGTGCTTTAATTTGCTTCCTGGGGGTCACGGAGGCTGCTCTCCAGGCGGAGGCACTAGGCTGGGCTCTCCTGCACAACCCCCACACTAGCCCCCCGCACCAGCCCTGCAGACCCTCGGGAAGGGCCGTGTCCTCCTCCAGGCCGCCCGTGCCCTCCACGAGCTCCTCGTAGGTGATCTTCTCCACGAACGGCCGTGGCCGGAGCAGCTCCACAATGTCGGCCCGCTCCAGCACCACCTTCTCCAGCAGCCTCCTGCCCACCTTGTCCACCCGCTCGCGGCAGCGTGTGAGCAGGTCCAGGGTGCGTGCATGCGCAGAGCCGATGAGCCGCCGCACCTCCTCGTCTATGAGCTGGGCCCTGGCCGTGCTAAACAGCTTCTCCACCAGCGCCTCACCTGGCCGCGGGAGATCAAAGTACACCTGGCCCAGCTTCTCGCTCATCCCGAACTGCGCGATCTGGGCATAGGCGCTCTGGGTGACCTTCCTCAGGTCGACCTGGGCCTCCGTGGTGACCCGCCTGAAGAACAGCTGCTCAGCCACGCGGCCGCCCAGCATGGCGCACATGCGGTCAGAGAGCTGCTCCCGTGTGTCAGGTGCTGCTCCCCGGGCAGGCACTGGGCATAGCCGAGCCCCTTGCCCCGGGGGATGACGGACACCTTGAGCAGGGGGTCTGCGTGTTCCAGGATCCAGCCCACACCGCATGGCCAGCCTCGTGGTAGGCCACCGTCATCTTCCCGCCGGGCTGCAGGACCAGTGTCTTCTTCTCGAGACCTCCAATGACCCTCTCGATGGCCTGCTCCAAGTGCTTCTTCCGGACAGAGGGTTTAGGTGGCGGGCGGCGATCAGGGCGGCTTCGTTGCAAACATTAGAAATATCAGCACCTGTGAAGCCTGGAGTGAGGGCCGCAAGCTTCCTCGCCAGGGCATCCTTGCTAAGGCTCTCGTCCAACTTGAGTGGACGCAGGTGGACCCTGAAGATAGACGACCTGCCTTTGAAGTTGGGGGGGTGGGGGGCGGTGCCAATGTAAATCTGACGGTCAAAGTGGCCCAGCCGCATCAGGGATGGGTCAACGACGTCGGGGTGGTTGGTGCCGGCTAGCACGACTATGTTCGTGGTAGAGTTGAATCCATCCATCTCCACCAGCAGCCGGTTCAAGGTGTTCTCCTGCTCACTCGGCCAATTGCGTCAATTTCATCAACAAACAAGATACAGGTATCATTTTTCCGGGCCATTGCAAACATGTCATGAACCCGAGCTGGGCCAACACCAACAAACATCTCCAGGAACTCAGACCCATTCATGGTGATGTAGGGCACACCAGCCTCCCCCATGGTTGCCTTGGCGAGAAGCGTCTTGCCAGTACTGGGAGAACCTATGAGCAGGGCTCCCCTTGGAATTTTGGCCCCAAGTTCCTGGTACTGTTTGGGGTTCTTCAGGAAATTCATAAACTCCATGATCTCCAGCTTGGCTTCTTCACAACCAGCCATGTCTGCAAACCGCACACCAATGTCATCCTAGATGATCTTGGCTATTGTCTCACTAATGCCGAAGAGACCCCCTCCTTGCCCACCACACCCAGCCCCCATCAGACCTCTCCTCATGGCATAGAAGAATATGCCAATCGTACTTACTTACATAGATTATTATAAATGTTACTTTAACCTGATCCTTCTCCCACCCCCCAACCCCCAGTGAAGTATAAAGCATGGAGATAGCAGATTATCAAAAAAGTATTTTAGAACATATCTACCAAAACTGGGTCATGGGGTAAGGAATATAATCTATACAACTTGGAGAAGAACATCTCATGGCCTCAATGAGATAGAAAATATTAGGAGTAGAAATGGAAAGTCTTGTCTCATCGTTGTCCCTTGAACAGAATATACTTCACTAATGTTATTTGAAGAAATTTATATCTCAGAACCATCTTGTAGTCTTAAATACCTCATAATACAATCTTTGACAGCTTGTATGAAAATGATGCATATTATAAGAGCTCTGCATATCCAAATAATTTTAGAATATGAAGATATTATAAATGTGAATTTTCTACATTGAATCAAAATACCTGAAGAAATATAAATTTATCTCTACCAACTCCTAATAGCCATTGAGATGATAGCAAAACATAAAAATAGAAATGAATCAGTAATCATACAAGACAACCTGATAGAAGAAATACTATCATCATATTTGATGAACTTATGGAAGATACAATGTAGATGAAATCTAATTGATAGTGAAAGTTAATAGTGCTGAAAACCGAGATATATATAGAATAAAAAGTTAATTTTAATTTTCCCACATAATTCAAGACTCCAAACCGTAAAGGAATATCACCTCTACCAAAAGAAGAATTTTAAAGGTTACTGTGAGAAAGAAGCTATCAAATTCTTGGAGATTAGAAATATTAGTATCATAATTTATAAACCAAAAAAAAAAAAAAAGGGCT
>SJYV01056334.1:452771-478260 GCA_006410875.1 Neotragus pygmaeus
CTCATAGACGGCAGCCCACCCGTCCCTGGGATTCTCCAAGCAAGAACACTGGAGTGGGTTGCCATTTCCCTCTCCAATGTGTGAAAGTGAAAGTGAATTTGCTCAGTCGTGTACGACTCTTAGCGACCCCATGGACTGCAGCCCACCAAGCTCCTCCATCCGTGGGATTTTCCAGGCAAGAGTACTGGAGTGGGGTGCCACTGCTTCAGGTTACACGTGCTTTAATTTGCTTCCTGGGGGTCACGGAGGCTGCTCTCCAGGCGGAGGCACTAGGCTGGGCTCTCCTGCACAACCCCCACACTAGCCCCCCGCACCAGCCCTGCAGACCCTCGGGAAGGGCCGTGTCCTCCTCCAGGCCGCCCGTGCCCTCCACGAGCTCCTCGTAGGTGATCTTCTCCACGAACGGCCGTGGCCGGAGCAGCTCCACAATGTCGGCCCGCTCCAGCACCACCTTCTCCAGCAGCCTCCTGCCCACCTTGTCCACCCGCTCGCGGCAGCGTGTGAGCAGGTCCAGGGTGCGTGCATGCGCAGAGCCGATGAGCCGCCGCACCTCCTCGTCTATGAGCTGGGCCCTGGCCGTGCTAAACAGCTTCTCCACCAGCGCCTCACCTGGCCGCGGGAGATCAAAGTACACCTGGCCCAGCTTCTCGCTCATCCCGAACTGCGCGATCTGGGCATAGGCGCTCTGGGTGACCTTCCTCAGGTCGACCTGGGCCTCCGTGGTGACCCGCCTGAAGAACAGCTGCTCAGCCACGCGGCCGCCCAGCATGGCGCACATGCGGTCAGAGAGCTGCTCCCGTGTGTCAGGTGCTGCTCCCCGGGCAGGCACTGGGCATAGCCGAGCCCCTTGCCCCGGGGGATGACGGACACCTTGAGCAGGGGGTCTGCGTGTTCCAGGATCCAGCCCACACCGCATGGCCAGCCTCGTGGTAGGCCACCGTCATCTTCCCGCCGGGCTGCAGGACCAGTGTCTTCTTCTCGAGACCTCCAATGACCCTCTCGATGGCCTGCTCCAAGTGCTTCTTCCGGACAGAGGGTTTAGGTGGCGGGCGGCGATCAGGGCGGCTTCGTTGCAAACATTAGAAATATCAGCACCTGTGAAGCCTGGAGTGAGGGCCGCAAGCTTCCTCGCCAGGGCATCCTTGCTAAGGCTCTCGTCCAACTTGAGTGGACGCAGGTGGACCCTGAAGATAGACGACCTGCCTTTGAAGTTGGGGGGGTGGGGGGCGGTGCCAATGTAAATCTGACGGTCAAAGTGGCCCAGCCGCATCAGGGATGGGTCAACGACGTCGGGGTGGTTGGTGCCGGCTAGCACGACTATGTTCGTGGTAGAGTTGAATCCATCCATCTCCACCAGCAGCCGGTTCAAGGTGTTCTCCTGCTCACTCGGCCAATTGCGTCAATTTCATCAACAAACAAGATACAGGTATCATTTTTCCGGGCCATTGCAAACATGTCATGAACCCGAGCTGGGCCAACACCAACAAACATCTCCAGGAACTCAGACCCATTCATGGTGATGTAGGGCACACCAGCCTCCCCCATGGTTGCCTTGGCGAGAAGCGTCTTGCCAGTACTGGGAGAACCTATGAGCAGGGCTCCCCTTGGAATTTTGGCCCCAAGTTCCTGGTACTGTTTGGGGTTCTTCAGGAAATTCATAAACTCCATGATCTCCAGCTTGGCTTCTTCACAACCAGCCATGTCTGCAAACCGCACACCAATGTCATCCTAGATGATCTTGGCTATTGTCTCACTAATGCCGAAGAGACCCCCTCCTTGCCCACCACACCCAGCCCCCATCAGACCTCTCCTCATGGCATAGAAGAATATGCCAATCGTACTTACTTACATAGATTATTATAAATGTTACTTTAACCTGATCCTTCTCCCACCCCCCAACCCCCAGTGAAGTATAAAGCATGGAGATAGCAGATTATCAAAAAAGTATTTTAGAACATATCTACCAAAACTGGGTCATGGGGTAAGGAATATAATCTATACAACTTGGAGAAGAACATCTCATGGCCTCAATGAGATAGAAAATATTAGGAGTAGAAATGGAAAGTCTTGTCTCATCGTTGTCCCTTGAACAGAATATACTTCACTAATGTTATTTGAAGAAATTTATATCTCAGAACCATCTTGTAGTCTTAAATACCTCATAATACAATCTTTGACAGCTTGTATGAAAATGATGCATATTATAAGAGCTCTGCATATCCAAATAATTTTAGAATATGAAGATATTATAAATGTGAATTTTCTACATTGAATCAAAATACCTGAAGAAATATAAATTTATCTCTACCAACTCCTAATAGCCATTGAGATGATAGCAAAACATAAAAATAGAAATGAATCAGTAATCATACAAGACAACCTGATAGAAGAAATACTATCATCATATTTGATGAACTTATGGAAGATACAATGTAGATGAAATCTAATTGATAGTGAAAGTTAATAGTGCTGAAAACCGAGATATATATAGAATAAAAAGTTAATTTTAATTTTCCCACATAATTCAAGACTCCAAACCGTAAAGAAATATCACCTCTACCAAAAGAAGAATTTTAAAGGTTACTGTGAGAAAGAAGCTATCAAATTCTTGGAGATTAGAAATATTAGTATCATAATTTATAAACCAAAAAAAAAAAAAAGGGCTAAATTGTTTACTAGTTTTGCTAAAGAAAGGTTATCTGGAATATCAGTATGGATATTCCCAAAATATAGGACAGAAAAATAAATTTATGAGAGACTGGTAAGAGAAAGTATTTCTCAAAAATAATTTTTCATAAGCAGAATCATAAAGAAATATACAAGGAAATGACAGCACATTTCTGTGAACTTAGAAAAGACAATTTGTCACTTAGAAAAGAGCCTGTAGATTATTCTAGAATCATAAAGATGAAGTCTTTTAAAAATCTGTCAACCCTATTGGTAAAGAAAAAAATCACAAATTCAGTAGGAAAAAAGGAAGCTACTTACAAGGAGTAAAAACCAGAGACTTTCAGGTGTCTTCTCAGTTACATATGGAAAATAACAACACTGCTCAGAAAATTCTGAGGGGAAAATTGCCAAAACCAAATTTCTGTACTAAAAAACGGAAAAAAATAGAAAACTACCACTCAAATGTAAGGGCAAGATTACATTTTAAGGATTAATAAGCTTTAGATATTTTACTACCTAATGCACCCTGTGCAATTCTCAAGAATATTCTCCAGCTAAGTGAAAATTAAATTCTAGGAAGTAGAAATCTAAGATATAAAAACTTGTAATGGACCAAGACATTGTGAAACTATCAGTTGATAATATGGGAGTGAATATCATTATTAAAGATTCATTGGCCAGATTAGGTATAATATTAAGAAAAGCCACTGAGAGAAAATTCAGTCTGATTTCAACACAATTGTTTGAAGATGGAAAACATGAGAGGAAAACTTTACAATACAACAGAGGTCCCCAGCCTTTGTGGCACCAGGGGCTGATTTCTCAGAAGACAATTTTTCCATGGACCGGTGGTGGGGGGATGGTTTCAGGATGATTCAAGCACATTAAATTTATTATGCACTTTATTTCTCTTTTTATTATATCAGCTTTACCTCAGATCATCAGGCATTAGATCCTGGAGGTTAGGGACTCCTACAATACAGGCCCTATCTGAGTAAAATGAAAGGCTTTGAATGCTGATTTTTGAACCCTTAAATATAGAAAATATAAGTTACAATGTTTGTTAGCGTTTTGAATGTAGTCAGTTGTATTAGTTGAGAGAATCTGGGCAATGCATTGGTAAAAAGCAGGCCCTAATTTCAGGGGCATAAACATAATAAGAGTTACCTGGGAACCCAGGCTGGCAAAGACTCTATCTTGAAGACATCTTGTCAAGATGAGACAAGGGGTTCACAGCTGCAGATGCAGAAGGCATGGAAGGGAAAAAAAAAAGATTATGAGAAATCACATACTGGCTTCCAAACTGGCTTACAAATACTACAGCCTTTAAGTAGCAAATCAAGTCACAGCATCGTGCCCACCTTCAAAAGGGCAAGGAGGTATAATGACCCCTATTTACAGGAAGGAAATGTCAAATGTATTTAATACATTGTATTAATATTCAGGAAAATGTATAGACTTTAGTTTCCTTTTACGAAAAGTAAAATTGTAATAAAGGAAAAAAGACACAATATTAAAGACATTTCAGTAACTTCCTATCCCCAAAGAAATAGAGGAAGCTAGCAATATTGTTAAAGAAAGCATTATGTTTATATGACATGTCTCAGCTTCAGTTTGTCAGTCAGAAAGAATGACATGAGATTGATGTGGCAGCTCTATATATTTGCATATTCTCATTGTAATTTTTTGAATTTTGAGTGTGTAGGGATAATTCTAGTTTAGTCAAAATAAGGGTTTTTAAAAATTATTTATTAAGGGAATCATTTAGCAAGTTCATTAACTTTTATATGTAGATATACTTTTATTATTTTGCTAGTCAGTTAATTTTACTGTGTTCAGAAGACACAGTGTTCTAGATAATTATCACCATTGCATTCTTTTCTAAATTATAAATTTTACTTTAAAATCTAAATTTATCACTCAGGCTCTGTCCAGTGAACTGACTAGGCCAGAAATATAGACGCCTATCAGACAAGACAGGTGAGTGATGCAGGTGGTAGGAACTCTGAAAAACTGGAGGGCAAGTGCCTTATCTTAGAGGAGAAGGGCAACCACTTCATGGCTCCAGGAAACTGCCCTCATGTACAAATTGTCACCGTGGAGGAATTCAAACCTGCACAGCCACATTTTCTAATAATCTAGGAGAAGTGGGAGTAGTTTGAAACTTGGCAGTTCTGGGTCTTTATATAGACTTGTTTATCTCCAGGCAATAACAGTCATAAGTTTACAAATACTATACAGAATGCAGGATAGAAGGGCCACTGCCATAAACCTTTAACTAGTTAACCTGGTCTGACACTTCACTTCAGTCGCTCAGTTGTGTCCAACTCTTTGCAACCCCATGAATTGCAGCACGCCAGGCCTCCCTGTCCATCATCAACTCACGGGGTTTACTCAGACTCACGTCCATCAAGTCGGTGATGCCATCCAGCCATCTCATCCTCTGTTGTTCCCTTCTCCTCCTGCCCCCAATCCCTCCCAGCATCAGAGTTTTTTCCAATGAGTCAACTCTTCGCATGAGGTGGCCAAAGTACTGGAGTTTCAGCTTTAGCATCATTCCTTCCAAAGAAATCCCAGGGCTGATCTCCTTCAAAATGGACTGGTTGGATCTCCTTGCAGTCCAGGGGACTCTCAAGAGTCTTCTCCAACACCACAGTTCAAAAGCATCAATTCTTCAGCACTCAGCTTTCTTCACAGTCCAACTCTTACATCCGTACATGATCACAGGAAAAACCATAGCCTTGACTAGATGGACCTTTATTGGCAAAGTAATGTCTCTGTTTTTGAATATGCTGTCTAGGTTGGTCATAACTTTNGGAAGATCCCCTGGAGAAGGAAATGGCAACCCACTCCAGTACTCTTGCCTGGAAAATCCCATGGACAGAGAAGCCTGGTAGGCTACAGTCCATGGGGTCACAAAGAGTCGGACACGACTGAGCAACTTCATTTTCACCTTTCACCATTTCTTTATCCATTCATCTCTTGATGAACCCTTAGTTTGCTTCCATGTCTTCATTATTGTAAATAATGCTGCAGTGAACATTGGGGTGCATATATCTTTTTGAATTAGAGTTTTTGTCTTTTATGAATATATGTCCAAGAGTGGGATTGCTAGATCATATGATAACTATATTTTTAGTTTTGAAGAAACCGCCATACTATTTTCATTTGGCATTCTTTGGTATTATTTGTATGCAGGTCAGGAAGCAACAGTTAGAACTGGACATGGAACAACAGACTGATTCCAAATCGGGAAAGGAGTATGTCAATGCTGTATATTGTCACCCTGCTTATTTAACTTACATACAGAGTACATCATGAGGAACTCTGGGCTGGATGAAGCACAAGCTGGAATCAAGATTGCTGGGAGAAATATCAAAAACCTCAGATATGCAGATGATACCACCCTTATGGCAGAAAGTGAAGAAGAACTAAAAAGCCTCTTATTGAAAGTGAAAGAGGAGACTGAAAAGGTTGGCTTAAAGCTTAGCATACAGAAAACTAAGACCATGGCATCCGGTACCATCACTTCATGGGAAATAGATGTGGAAACAGTGGCTGACTTTTTTTTCTTGGGCTCCAAAATCATGCCAGATGGTGATTGCAGCCATGAAATTAAAAGATGTTTGCTCTTTGGAAGGAGAGTTATGATCAACTTAGACAGCATATTAAAAAGCAGAGACATTACTTTGCCAACAAAGGTCCATCTAATCAAGGCTATGGTTTTTCCAGTGGTCATGCATGGATATGAGAGTTGGACTATAAAGAAAGCTGAGCACCGAAGAATTGTTGCTTTTGAACTGTGGTGTTGGAGAAGACTCTTGAGAGTCCCTTGGACTGCAGGGAGATCCAACTAGTTCAGCCTAAAGGAGATCAGCCCTGGGTGTTCATTGGAAGGGTTGATGTTGAAGCTGAAATGCCAGTACTTTGTCCACCTGATGAGGAGAGTTGTCTCATTTGAAAAGACCCTGATGCTGGGAAAGACTAAAGGCAGGAGGAAAAGGGGAAGACAGAAGATGAGATAGCTGGGTGGTATCACCAACTCAATGGATATGGGTTTTTTTATTGTGGAAGGCTTTCTTATCTCTTCTTGATATTCTTTGGAACTGCATTCAGATGCTTATATCTTTCCTTTTCTCCTTTGCTTTTTGCTTCTCTTCTTTTCACAGCTATTTGTAAGGCCTCCTCAGACAGCCATTTTGCTTTTTTTGCATTTCTTTTCCATGAGGATGGTCTTGATCCCTGTATCCTGTACAATGTCATGAAGCTCCATCCATAGTTTATCAGGCACTCTGTCTATCAGCTTTAGTCCCTTAAATCTATTTCTCACTTCCACTGTATAATCATAAGGGATTTGATTTAGGTCACACCTGAATGGTCTAGCGGTTTTCCCTACTTTCTTCAATTTCAGTCTGAATTTGGCAATAAGGAGTTCATGATCTGAGCCACAGTCAGCTCCTGGTCTTGTTTTTGCTGTATTCATTCTCCATAGCTTGACAAAGTACTATTTTGAAAACTCAAATTTCATGAAGTCACTCCTATTTATAACTATGTAAGGGCTTCCTGCTATTGCAGGAGCAAAGACCAACACTTAATGTGCTGCATGGTTTTCATAGCCTACATCCTGCCTTCCACCCCAGCCTCATCTTTGACTTCTCTCCCTGTAGTTCAGTGTGCTCAGACTTGCTGGTTCTGTTCAGGTTACCAAATATTTTCTCCTTTTTGCTTCAAATTATTCCTGGAAGCTTCTGATTGCCACCCTATCCCTCTATTAGACCCCCAGTTAACAGCCATACTGCCTTCATATCACATACCCAACTTCATTTCCTTAGAGAACTCTGACTTCACTAATCTCTCCCATTAGTCTGTGCACACTGGAGATAAGAAATGGGTGTCTTGTTCATCATTATCAATGCAGTGCCTAGCACAGTGCCTAGTAAATCGTGAGCCTGTGCTAAATAATTGATGAATGGAAGAGCAGTTGAGCTGCAGTGGGAATACTGTGGGTCTTATTAGCTTTTATAGGTGATTTTGCCCCTGTGTCTATAATGAAATAAAGACAGCAAAGTTAAAGTGTCATTTGTATACAAGGAGACAGATCATTTTGGCAAATTTCTTACTTTTGGGGAGATTTTATTTGTTGTTCTGATCAAAGGTTATAAACAAAGGAAATTTTTCTAGAGAGTTGAATTTGGATTAATGTAAAAATGACCTTAAGACTAAGAGCATCATGTTTTCACTGTTAATAATAAATAAGTCATTCAACATATAACAATAGATTTTTAAAAGAAATGAACATTCCTGCAGCATTAAGGCATTATTTGTTTAGAATCGTATTCATTTATTTTGCACTAAGCCACCTTCCAGGATGCCCTAATGGACCATGAAGCAGTAAACATTTAGACTTGAATAGGCACTCACCCATCTGACTCTCTTTCCTTCATCTTTTCTGTGCTGGAGTCTGACACTCTATTCACTTTCTCATTTGAATACCTCCATCACTCAAGTTTGGGAGACCCATTCCTTATCTGCCTTGAGGCCTTCATATGAAGAATCATACTTCGTTCTAGTTATAGGCACATTTCAGAGGGTGAAAACATGGACTCTTTATGCTCTGGTTGGAAAGAGAAGCAGGCACTTCATGAATACCAGCGGCAATTTTCCAACGAGAAGAATCTTCCTGATACTTTAGAAATGAAGCTTTCAGATACAAGTTCTCCAGGTTTCAACATCTTGCTACTCCTTTACTTAAATTTTTTTTTAAAGTTTTCAAATGTTTATTGTGTTATAGATTAGGAACACTGATATTTCAAACATTAAAATGTCATTTTGGATCCTGTTTGAACATTGTGTCTTCAGCATGTAGCTCTAAGGCCTGTTATAATTTAGAAAAATAAGATCATCGTGTACTTTATTCTGCTAAACAGTTTGAAAGCTTTCAAGTTGAATCCTTAGGAAGTTATTCTCCCTCTTAATAGACAATTTAGTAAAAGAAGGTGGAAAAAGCATAGGAAACTGTCAGCTCTATTGATGGTCTTTAATTCATATCTGTAGGTTCTAGGTTAACTTTTGATGATTGTTCTTATAGCTGAAGAAAAACTAAAGTCATAATTTCTATTCAGAAGGCATATACAGTGAGAAGATGTTTACTGACTCATAGTATCTCTTTCAAAGAATGATTACAAAGAAAAATTGTCATTAGAATTTTCACTGGTACTTTGAAAATTCTTTTTCTCTTATAAAAGCCATATTTGAAGTGTAAGTAAGGCGTTGGTACCACACATGAATAAATAAGTAATCATCATATTTCAGGATTATGCTACAGACACCAACTTTAGATTTGAATTTTCTGTGGAAGGATTTGCATGCCCACCCAGTGCCTCCTCAGAGCACAACTTCCAACACATGCCAATCACCTAGATGAGAAAAGACTATGATTAGTGAAAAAGGGAGAACTCTAGAGGAATTAAGCTCGTAGGTTTTATCTCATTTTTACAGCATTTATTCCCAAACCAAAATGCTGACCACCAATGGAGCAGACCATCTGCTTGCCTCTTACTAACTGAAATAGTGACTTTAGCTCTGACTCAAGCAGGGTCATTTTTTTCCAGTTACAAAATTGTGTATGCTAGACTCTCTAGTACTAGAAACTGTTATCAGCTCCTTTCCAACACCCAAATTGAATGATCTCAACACTACTTGACATTAATAGAAGAGATAGAAAGACATTTTGAAGCAGCAGAAAAACGTTAATGCCAAGTTGCAACCCATTTTACAGATAAATCAACAAAAGATTGAACTTTTTCCTCTCCCACTTCATGCAGTTATGTCTTCAGATGGAGAAGCTGAGGCAGCATGAATCTATTTTCATTGACATCACCTGCATCAGTGGAACAACCATCAGAACTCAGGAACTTCCAAGGCACACAGACATTGACAAACATCTGCCCTCTGCTTCTGTGTGGTGGTGTTCAGTCGCTAAGTCATGTCTGACTCTTTGTGACCCCAAGGACTGTAGCCCACCAGGCTTCCCTGTCCTTCACCATCTCCCAGAGTTTGCTCAAACTCATGTCCATTGAGTCAGTGATGCCATCCAACCATCTTGTCCTCTGCCGTCCCCTTCCCCTCCTGCCTTCTATTTTCCCCACCATCAGGGTCTTTTCCAATGATGATATTTTCCAATCAGGGTCACTTCTGTAAGAGAGAAGCTTGTAATTCCACCTACCTCAGGACTGTTTCAGGTTCTTACTTCTCTCTGTGCAACTATTACTTTATTACAAATTAATAAAACCATATTTTACTAAAAGCCTCTAAGGTAAAACTCAGTTGACTGATTTTTAAATTTTTATTTATTTTTTCCTGGCCATACAAGACAGAATTTTTATAAATCTTATTTCAAATATTTTTTCGGAATGAGATAAGTCAGATAGAGAAACATAAATATTGTACACTGACGCATATATTAGCATCTAGAAAGATGGTTCTGATAAATTTATTTTCAGGGAAGCAAAAGAGAACAGACCTATGGATGTGGGGGAAGGTAAGGAGGGAGCCACTGGACCACCAGGGAAATCTCTGATTATTTTTTTTTATTTTGTTTTTATTGTCTTTGCACTTTTGGTTCTAGTTTAGGTCCAGAGACTGATCTTACTTTAGATAACTTATTTCCGTAACACGATGATGTTGTAAATTGTTTCTGTCAGTTTAATTTTACTACATTTCAGAAACATGAATTAAATTTTATATTATCTTCATCTAAGCTAAGGACAGGCTTCTCTTGTGGCTCAGCTGGTAAAGAATCCACCTGCAATGCAGAAGACCTGGGTTCGATCCCAGTATTCTTGCCTGGAGAATTCCAGGGACTGTATAGTCCATGGGGTTGCAAAGGGTCTGACATGACTGAGCGACTTTCACTTTCACTTTAAGTTGAGGTCAAAGGTTTTTGTGATTTTTTTAAAAAATGAATATCATTTTTCTCTACATGAAAACTTCTGATCTCAGTTCATTTCATAGCTACCACACATATATATGTACATGATTTTTATATTGAAAGAATATTTTTGCCACTTTATTTTTTTAATTGAAGGATAATTGCTTTACTGAATTTTGTGGTTTTCTGTCAAACATCGACAAGAATCAGCCATGGGTACACCCCTGTCCCCTCCCTTTCAAACCTCCCTCCTATCTCCTTCACCATCCCACCTTTCTAGATTGTTACAGAGCCCCTGTTTGAGTTCCCTGTGTCATACAGCAAATTTCCCATACTCTCTCCACACATCTCACCCATCCCTCCTCCTCTCCCCCCACACCCATAGGTCTGCTCTCTATGCGTGTTTCTCTATTGCTGCCCTGAAAATAAACTCATCAGTACCATCTTTCTAGATTCCATATATATGCATCAGTATACAATATTTATATTTCTTTTTGACTTACTTCACTCTGAAAGAATATTTGAAACCAGATTTTTAAAAATTCTGTCCCCATTATTAAAAGTAATAACTGATTTCCATTTCCCCTCCTTTTGATGCTGTTTGGCACTAGAATTTAAGTGGCATTAAATTCCACTTGCAGTTAATTCTATTGGTACACTATGTCTTGAGGGCTAAATATTGATCCCTGCATGATTAAAACAGTATTCAGAGACAAATATAAAGAAAAAAATGTGTTTAATGGTTAGACCACATCCTGCAGCTAGCTCAGAAGTACTTATCAATAGTTACAAAGGAAAATGAAAAAGGGAGTATAAAAATCTTAGTAGTACTTACAACTGGGAAAGAAGTCAGGTTCAGGGCATACAGGTGATAGATCAGTTATACCACCTTTTTGTTCAAAGGACACCACACTTTATTAGTTTATAGCCTTCAAAGTTTAGCTGTAGTTTCAGAATCAATCATGCTAATTTTGGTATATATCTGGGTATGTATAGCATACTTCTACCTAGAAATCTCTTATTCTTAACAGTCTGTCTTGAAATCCAAGTTTCAGAATAGTTGCCATCCATTCTTTTTTAAAGGAGCAGTTCATTATGATTAAATTTTATTGAACCATTTAGGGGAAAAGTTTCTAAAATGCAGAAAGTGGAACAAACTTGGGTTTCCTGGCTTTGAGTTCATACAATTAGTCCAGAAACTAGATCTTAAATGGCACAAGGCGATTTTCATAGTTTAAAGAGAGAAGACAGTAAATCTGGTTTATCATGTTCTTATCTTTCAGAAATGTGAGGACCTCTGTGAATTGAACAATAATCATAAAATTAGGAACAAAAGAATCAGATGGAACAAAGCCTTTTTTTTCTTTTTTCTCCTTTCTTTTTTAGGATTCTAAATCACATACAAAACATTTGTTCTGCTCCAGCTCTTTGTGAACTAATTGGCTCTCCTGGAGGGATAGGTAATTGTACCTGACTACAGAAGCTGTCCCGAAGCTCCCTTGGAAAGCTCCAGTAAGCTTCTAGTGTTAGCAGCCATCAAGGATTTCACAGGTCAGGCATCGGATCGATACAGCTAAAAGCAGCAGGGACTGTAATGTCGACAGCAGGTTTCAGAAAGCGCTGCAAGTGCCAGTTTGTTCCTCTTCATGCAGAAGCTCAAGACAGCTTAATTAACCCTTGGAAAATACAATTTATCCAGAGGCTCGGCAGGTCCCTACCAGGCCTTATTGGTGAACTGATAGGAGAGATACTATAGCTGGCAGCGCTGAATTCCCATTTCCCCCTTTAATGCTGTTTCAGTTAGGATGCAAAGAAAACATGATTTTCGGTGGATGTGTTCATCCTGTCCTGAAGAGCCTGCAATAGGAGGCAGCTTTAGAGGGGGGTTTGTTAGAACTCACATGTGACTTCAGCGGGAGCGAGGCTGGGCCTGGGCATTGATCATCCGAGTCCTGGGGCGAGACAGTGGGGTGTGTGTGTGTGTACATGGGTGTGTGTGAATTAGATGTGTATGTGAGGGAAAATCAGATGTGTGAGGAGTGTGTGTGTGTGAGTGTGAGAGAGAGAGGAGGGGAAAGAGATAGGGGGAGTAAAAGCATTTTGTACTTTTTCACTGATGTAAATGCGTCCATGAACTTATTTAAAGATATGTTCTTGTTCATTGTCTATTTTCCATGTCTGTAATATATAACCAAGAAAAAACAGGTCTGAAAATATTTTATATCCCTCCAAATATTTCACTTGGGAAGACAGAACAACAGCTGGGGTGACAGAAAAAGAAGTTAATTTGTCCTATATTGTAGTAAATCCTCATCTCCAGAGTTGCCCGCTGTGCACGGGTCTTTTCCCCTAGTCCGGTTCTTCCGTGCTAAGGCAAGCAGCCAAGGAGACGTAAATGAAGGTAACCAGATACAGAAGATATTGAAAGTTACTGGGGCTTGAGGAACTGTGGCCACATGAATGGTCTGGTGTGGTTCATTTAAATTGATTGTATCTACTTATATTCGCATTCACATTCACATTAGCTACATTTTAAAAATTTGTATCATTTCAATTAATTCCTATAAAAGTATTTTCCTGGGCTTGTATCTATGGTCATTAGTGAGAGTTCATGGCATTCAGGTTCCAGAACAGTGAACTCTTGCGGGGATACAGCACGGATAGATGCCATCTCCTTTCTGCTGGCTCATTTCCACTTATGATCAGATGCAAAGTAGATTGAAGTGGAAGAAATAAAATTAAATACAGATTAAATGTGCATAGGATCAAACATGATCTCTTTAAAATAATTTATAACAAGTGTAACACACACAGAGCAAAAACAGTCATATTCAATGACAGAGGAGAAACCGGTACTCTTCACCCATCACCAGTCTTTCTCCCTAGAGCTGCAACATGTAGCCACTTGTGTTACTGGCTTTTCTATAGGTTGTTGCTGTTGTTTTAGTTGCTAAATCATGTCCAACTCTGTTCGATCCCATGGACTGTAGCCTGCCAGGCTCCTCTATCCGTGGAATTTCCCAGGCAAGAATACTGGAGTGGGTTGCCTGTTTTTTTCTCCAGGGGAACTTCCGGACCCAGATGTTGAACCTAACTCCTGTTTGGCAGCCAGATTTTTTTTTTACCACTGGTCTACCTGGGGAGCCTTTCTATAGGTACTAGCATGTATTTATTCAACAAATACATACTGAACAGTTACTATGTGCCAGGTAACTTTTTAGACCTAGGTGAAAAGTCAACTGAAAGAAAGAAAGAAACAGGGACTTACATCAAAGAATTTATTTAGTAAAGTAGTTTATTTTTTAAGTAGACAAAAGATAGCCAAACAAAAACTCATATATAATATGTCAGGAAGTGACTATAAAGAAGCAAGGTAAGAAGTTGGGAGTTTCTATCATTATCATCCCTTCTAGCATTAGTTGGAGAAGTTGTCTCAAAAAGGTAACACTGAGGAAAATTAGGGGGAGGGGGGAAAGAATAGTGTTACATGTAGATACCTGGAGGAAGAGCTGTGCAGGCAAAGGCAGCATGTACAATGGCCCTGAGGTTGAACTGTGCTTTTCCTGACCACAGATGAGCAAGATTTTGTGGTTGAAGCAAATTATGCTTGGGAGAAAAAAAAGCAGGACTTTAAGTCATGGGTATAGTCAAGAGCCAGCTCATATAAGGCCTGATGTGTTTCCAAGCCTGACGTTGCTAGCAAGAGCAGAGCTGGGATTTGAACACAAGAATGACTGTGTGTACCTAACCACCATGCTGCACTAGCATTTTATTTTACACCTGATCAAAAGGGAGTTATCTATGCTGTATCCGTTTCGTCTGCATGCTAAGTTGCTTCAGTCATGTCCAACTCTGTGCGAAATATGAACCTATGGACGGCAGCCTGCCAGATTCCTCTGTCAATGGGATTCTCCAGGCGAGAATACTACAGTGAGTTGCTGTGTGCTCCACCAGGGGATCTTCCCAACCCAGGGATCAAACCCCATGTTTCTTAAGTCTCCTACATTGTCAGGTGGGTTCTTTACCACTAGCACCATGTGGAAAACCCCTCTTTTCTGCACCCATTGTCTTATTCTGGTTAATCAAGAGTTGACTGTAATTCTAAAATAATAGACTTATTAACTGATCAGTAGCAACATCTCCACCTGAAAACAGACATCCATGTTTTCTAGCTGTATGTGAGGAGAAGTGACAGAAGCTTTATCAAGAATTACATATGTCTTCCAATAAGACTTCCAAAAGGCTGAATACAGACCCAGTCCTTGACTAGTGACAATGAAAAAGACCACAGAGGTTAACCAGTCAACCCNGCTTTCTGAAACCTGCTGTCGACATTACAGTCCCTGCTGCTTTTAGCTGTATCTGTCTCTTATACACATCTGTGGGGAAAGACCTAGAGTGATTAATAGTTTCCTTTTCAAATTCAGAAAAGTAAGCCACCACAGAGATCATCACTGATTTAGTAGCTATGATTTTCTACCCCAGTGTCTGGGATGGCCCCTTTTCACCCTCTCGTCTCTTTCTGACTAGCTCTGCCCCAGTGCGCTCCTCCAGCTTCCAATTTCTGATAGGACTAAAAATTCACACTATGAATTTTTAAAGTTTCTTATGGCAGGATATAAGAAAAAGAGAAGGCACGAAATCCCTCAAGCTCATTTAACTGCTCGCTGAAGCATCTAGAAAACAAAAGGATAACATATATTTGTGAATTTCACTTTCTTTCTACACCCTTGTGCCGTGAAGTTCAACAAAATGGCTAAAAAGTGAACGGTGGGAGGGTTGGGGCTGGGGAGGAGGTGAGGCAGTGAGGGCTGGAGGCATAGCATAAACTCATCCATCAGATGACCTGTGATGTGATTTTTTTTTTTTTTTTGCCATGTGATGTGATTTTGAGCAGATCTCTTAAGGATGTTAAGGCCTAGATTCCTCTTGTGCAAATTGAGAGCTTGAATAGATAATCTCAAAGTTCCTGTCAGCATTAAATGAGGTTTTAAATTCATGCCATCAAAGGACCAGCACCTAGCTGTCACAACTTGTCCCCAAAAGCCACACACCATTCTTCTACTGCTGAGATTTCTGTACATTTCACATAACTACCATTCAAATGTGGCATGCACTCCTAATTAGCACTTTATTAAAGCTCAGCTCATGTGTCTGTAGTCCATTTTTCAAGATGACTTAAAAGAAATCAGAATTTGTATGCTATTCATTCCCTCTAAAAAGCATATTTTCAAGATGTATTTAGGCAATAGTGCTTTTCCAAAGCATAATTGTATCCTAATGTAAAAACTGCAAATATATTTCTTTTTTTCCATGTTTGGCAAATCCTTAAATGACCTCACATTTTAGCATCATTATATAATACACAAAGGAAGACGCATTTTATGTGAACTTATACACATAAATAGGATTTTAAAAAATTCTTGACACATTACCGTATGCTGCATCCTTTTTATGGATTATGAAAGAACAGAAGACTAATATACTAACTGAAGTTTAAGAATTTCTCAACATTATCTGAATTTCTATGGCATTTACTCCATTTCATGACACATTTAAATGTCAGTCCGTTAACAGGGTCCTGAAAGTGTTTATATGTTGCCTGCATTTGAACAAGGTTTTTTTATATTTTATTTTTGCAACCGATCAATGCTACTATGTCTGAATCACAAAGATGAGAGACTGTCAGATTTATTGATAGATGTTGCATATTCATATTACAGTTATTGCAATGTTTTCATGATGAAAGTGGAAATAACAGAATTAGAAAATACATCTGTTTGTTTAATGACATCCCCAACATACCTTTTGTGCTCTAAGAACTATCTAAAGTATCATGATACCATCTAAACTAGACAGCTATATCAGTTTTTACCTGGCTCTATATTTCTTCATAAGCTTATCATTATCTGAAATTATGCCATAAATGTACATCCATACTGTCTCTAATGTGAGTTCCCTAAATGTGGAAAGCTTGATTCTAATCTTGTATCTCCAGCCCCTACAAAAATATTGAGCACATAGTAGATACAAAGTATATATTTTTTGGATAACTAAACTTTGGACCATTTGTATGCATTTGTAAAGAAGAATATACAACATTGAGTTTATACATTGGCATATATCCATACTATATTTTTAACATTCAGAAATCTCTAAGGCTAATAATTCAAATATAATAAATACAACTTGATATTTGTAAAGTCATCTTAAGGAGACTGAAGGTCTCTACAGCTAAGTGTGAGACCTGGAGATATTTATTTCCTGGCCTTATTCCAAAAAAAATGTTCAATGGGGAAATAGTTAAATTTTTCATAATGATACATCTGAGAAGAAATGGCATATTAAGAAAACAGGAATAGAATGCAGTAGAAGTATAGAAAAATAGAAGTCAGAAATTTTAAAATTGATAATATGCCAAGGTCAAGGAATTCTTCAGAACCAGAGCAACTGAGGCACCAGAAAAAAAAGACAAGGTGCTTCCTCTAGCTCACACACTGCCGTCCTCCTTTCAGTTCAGTTCAGTCGCTCAGTCGTATCTGACTCTTGCGACCCCATGAATCGCAGCATGCCAGTCCTCCCTGTCCAAACCCAGAGTTCACGAAAACTCATGTCCATATCATCCTCTGTCATCCCGTTCTTCTTCTGCCCCAATCCCTCCCAGCATCAGAGTATTTTCCAATGAGTCAACTCTTGACATGAGGTGGCCAAAGTATTGGAGTTTCAGCTGTAGCATCAGTCCTTCCAATGAACACCCAGGACTGATCTCCTTTAGGATGGACTGGTTGGATCTCCTTGCAGTCCAAGGGACTCTCAAGAGTCTTTTCCAATACCACAGTTCAAAAGAATCAATTCTTTGGTGCTCAGCTTTCTTTATAGTCCCACTCTCACATCCATACATGACCACTGGAAAAATCATAGCCTTGACTAGACAGACTTTTGTTGGCAAAGTAACCATCCTCCTTTACTCTGATTCTAACCTTACAAAGCAGTCCTTTGATTTCAAGTTGTCTTCCTGATGAGAGGCAGCAAATACAAGCATTAACCTCTCCAGAAAGGGGATCTCTGATAAATTAATGAAACATGTCTCTAGTTTATGCATAACCTTTATTATTCTAAGCTCATCTGTGAAAGATGGCCCCACCCTCAATATGGGACAACATCAATTTCATGAGATTCTAAGGCTGTGATCTAGACTCCAGGATAGTGTGTCAGGACTGACTTGATTCTTTAAGATCTGAAGTTGAGGAGGCTTAATCAACAAATTGACGGGGCTCACCATGAGTCAAGATCTGAAATCCTGTCAGAATTGTGACTAGCCAGCTTTCATCTGCCCACATTTCTACAATCAGACGCAAATGGATCCATTAATTTAATTAGCATAAAGAACATTTCACCATATGCCAAAATATATACAAAATCCTGTATCCTTACAGAGACTTTCCATTTCCACTTCTTTTTAACAATTTCTAAGTTATTTGGCCACAGGACTGGAAAAGGTCAGTTTTCATTCTAATCCCAAAGAAAGGCAATGCCAAAGAATGCTCAAACTACCGCACAATTGCACTCATCTCACATGCGAGTAAAGTAATGCTCAAAATNTCTTTACGGCTGCTCCAGCAAAGCACAGCCGCTGCTCCTTACCTTGGACGAGGGGTATCTCCCTACCACTACCGTTCCTGACCATAGTACAGTAATATCTTTATATACATTTTCATTGTTTATTTTTGTTTTACATTGATACTTCTTTTGCATCTATGGAATATTTTATGTTTTAACAGAAAATTTGTTTGAAAAATTCTGACTTTAGCAAAATATACAATATAGTCATATCATCAACACATTTTGGTGTAAAAGTATATATATATATATATTCACACATACATCTAGCTATATAAATATGTATATGAATATGTATGTATGTGTTTTATATACACGCATTTTATATATCTTTTGTAATATGTAATTATTTCATCTTCCCTCTCACATAAACCTAATACACTGGCACTGGCCACACAATACAGATATAGGATTATATGAAAGAAAAAAATAGGTAAGAGTAAAACTGAAATTGAAACATATTCATATCAAGGGGTCAATGGGATTCTTTTATGGTGAAACAGAAAGACCTTAGCACGGGAACAGAGAACATCTTTGAAGCTATAAGGTGGACAATGGGGCTAGCAAGCCAAAGCAAGTTCTAAGTGCAGAACAAGAGGGGAGATTTATTAAACTGCTTAAGCATTGATACAGCTGATCCAAAAAGAAGTCAACTCAAGGGTTTCTTTTAAAACTTTTAAAACTCAGTTCTCCTGTTTTACATTTCATTTGTTTTGTTTTGATATATATTATATCCCTTCTCTTGATTATTCTCAGGACTCCTCAAAGTGCTTTTTCTAAATTCTTGAAATATAAGCTAAATTAATATTATTTTTACAACTACCTCTATAGAATTACTTTAAAACCAATGCCAAGGATCAGTTTATTTCATCTCTAAATGTTTCATAAATCTCTTTTAATTAGTATATTTTTTCTTCCTCTTTGTTTCTTTGACAGTTTATTTTTTAAAAAAAACTGTAGAGCTTTCCACATTCTGTACTCCACTGCTTGTATCACTGTGGGGTCACTTCCATGTTCCCAGGGTCTATGTATTTTCTGTAGACTGGTGGTAACATGCAGAGTCTTTATGTTGGGATCTCCAAGATCACCTTCAGGTTCAGGGATTCACTAGACAAATTCACAAGACTCAGCATATAGTCATATTTGTATCTATGATTTATTACCCAAAAAAGATATAAAGAAAGTCAACAAATAGTAAAGATACATGGGGACTCCAGGGGCAAGCTTGCAAGAGCCCTCTCCCAGCACACTCACACAGTATTCACTTAGCAGCAAGTGAAGTGAAGTCGCTCAGTCGTGTCCAACTTTTTGCGACCCCATTGACTGTAGCCTACCAGGCTCTTCCGTCCATTGGATTTTCCAGGCAAGAATACTGGAGTGGGTTGCCATTTCCTTCTCCAAGAGATCTTCCTGACCCAGGGATTGAACCTAGGTCTCCCTCATTGTAGACGCTTTACCCTCTGAGCCACCAAGTGACAACACACATAAAATGCCATACACTTAGGAAGTTCACTAGAAACTCAGTTTAAAGTTTTTATTAGGGGCTGATAGCTCAGCTGGCCATTCCAGCTGAGCTACTTAGAATCCTAAAAGATGATTCTGTTAAAGTGTCAGCATACTTGGAAAACTCAGCAGTGGTCACAGGACTGGAAAAGGTCAGTTTTCATTCCAGTCCCAAAGAAGGCCAATGCCAACGAATGTTCAATCTACCACACAATTACACTCATCTAACACTCTAGCAAGATTATGCTCAAAATCCTTCAAGCTAGGCTTCAACATTACATGAACTTCCAGATGTACAAGAACTTCCAGATGTACAAGAACTTCCAGATGTACAAGCTGGGTTCTGAAGAGGTAGAGAAACCAGAGATCAAATTGTCAGCATTCGTTGGATCATGGAGAAAGCAAAGGACTTCCAGAAAAACATCTACTTCTGTTTCATTGACTACACTAAAGCCTTTGACTGTGTGGATTACAACAAACTGTGGAAAATTCTTAAAGAGATGGGAATACCAGACCACCTTACTTGCCTCCTGAGAAACCTGTATGGAGATCAAGAAGCAACAGTTAGAACCAGACATGGAACTGACTGGCTGCAAATTGGGAAAGGAGTACAACAAGGCTTATTTAACTCACATGCAGCATGTGCTAAGTCACTTTAGTTATGTTCGACTCTTTGTGACCCCATGGACTATAGCCCGCCAAGCTTCTCTGTCCATGGGATTTTCCAGGCAAGAATACTGGAGTGGTTTGCCATTGCCTCCTCCAGGGGATCTTCCCAACCCAGGGATCGAACCGATGTCTCTTAGTTCTCCTGCATTGGCAGGTGGGTTCTTTACCACTAGTGCCACCTGGGAAGCCCTACCAGCAGCAGCAGCATATATCATGAGAAATGCCAGTATGAGTGAATCACAAGCTGGAATCAAGATTGCCAGAAGTATCTACAACCTAAGATATGCAGATGATACTACTCTAAAAGTGAAGGGCAAATAAAGAGCCTCTTGAGGAGGGTCAAAGAGGAGAGTGAAAAAACTGGCTTGAAACTCAACATTCAAAAAGTAAGATCATGGCATCTGGTCCCATCACTGCATGTCAAATATAAGGGGGAAAAGTGGAAGCAGTGACAGATTTTCTCTTCTTGGGCTCCAAAATCACTGTGGATGGTGACTGCGGCCATGAAATTAAAATATGCTTGCTGCTTGGAAAGCTGACAAACATAGACAGCATATTCAAAAGCAGAAACATCACTTTGCCAATAAAGGTCTGTATAATCAAAGCTATAGTTTTTTCAGTAGTCGCGTATGGATGTGAAAGTTGGACAATAAAAAAAAAGCTGAGCACCAAAGAACCGATGCTTTCAAATTGTGGTGCTGGAGAAGACTGTTGAGCATCCCTTGGACTGCAATGAGATCAAACCAGTCAATCCTAAAGGAAATCAACCCTGAATATCCATTGCAAGGACTGATGCTGAAGCTATGATGCTTTGGCCACCTGATGTGTAGAATCAACTCACTGGAAAAGACTCTGATACTGGGAAACATTGAAGGCAAAAAGATAAGAGGGTGGCAGAGAGTGAGATAGTTACATAGCATCACCATCTCAATTGAAATAAATTTGAGCAAACTCAGGGAGATAGTGAAGGACAGAGGAGCCTGGTGTGCTGCAGTCCATGGGGTTGCAAAGAATTGGACACAATTTAGTTACCGAACAACTACACTTCATGCAGGCACCTTCTGCCTTGCACATACCACTATTTGAGACACTCAGAAAGAAAGGGTATTAAGTGTTAGTCAGCTAATTCAAACAGTTAAGGTACAGTAAGGCATTCTTATCAGGGAATGGAGGTAACTCTCTCAACATCCAAGCTTCCAGATACCAGTCAAAGACCAACTTTAAGCAGGCTTTAGTAAGGATTAGGAAACTTGGGCCTCCTCTATTAACTATTATCTGTGCAGTCTTGATACGATTGTATTTTTGGTGTTTTTTGGTTTTTTTTGCAAGACTGCTTTATAAGCAGAAGCTTCTTTCAGAAAACTCATAATTCCAGCTTCTGTTTATTTTTTATGTTAGGATTTATTTATAATCAATGCTTAAATCCATTATTTCATTTAGGATTAAAAATTATGGTATTCTATTTCTATTTTCACATTTACTAACCGGAACAATTACATTAAGGGAAGACTTTTCCTAAAATAAGAAAAACAGAGGATTCATTTCACATAGAACAGGCAAATGAATTCTTAAATTGCTTACTTAGCATTCTCAAAGGTGACCAATGATATTTTTTCTTTAATTATTATTTTCTACTCATGTATTTATAAACATATTGCACTTGCTCCAACTCCTTTGTGTGTTGTTATTGTTGTTTTGCCCTAAGACATATCTAGCTCTTTTCTACCCCAGGGACTGTAGCCTGCCAGGCTCCTCTGTCTATGGGATTCTCAGGCAAGAATACTGGAATGGATCATCTTTTCCTCCTCCAAGGGATCTTCCCAACCCAGGGATTGAACCCAAGTCTCCTATATGGGAAGCAGATTCTTTTCCATTGAGCCACCAGGGAAGCCCTCCAACTCCTTACAGTTATTCCTGCTTAAATTTGATTGTCTTTGGCCAATAGGAGATTTCTTCATGTTGGCTCTTGAGTTCTGTAGTTTTTAAATAGTTACCTTGCTTTCTCCAATACTTTGGCCAGCTGATGTGAAGAATTGACTCATTGGAAAAGATCCTGATAATGGGAAAGATTGAAGGCAGGAGAAGGGGACAACAGAGGACCAGATGATTGGGTGGCATCATCAACTTGATGGACATCAATCTGAGCAAGCTCTGGGCGTTGGTGATGGACAGGGAAGCCTGGTGTGCTGCAGTCCATGGGATCACAAAGAGCTAGACACAACTGAGCAAGTGAACTGACTGACCTTGCTTTCTTATTGGACATGATGTTCCAGGATTACCTTGTATTTTTCCTGCCTCAGACATGGATTCAGCCAAGGAATTCAGTCACATTCAAACAAACCAAGGAGTCTTGCTTCGTTTATTGGAGTTGAGGCCGCACTGTGGGCATGTGCGTACTCGTTGTTAGGTTAGTCGTTTCTAGGCTATGCAGTAGACAAATCTAGTAAATATGTTTGCTTGCTTTTGCTGTGCTTTTAAGAGAAAATGCATATGATATCATATCAATATTTCTAACTCAAATGTAGAATCTGAGCCTTTAACTCCCTTAATCTTATACCTGTTTCTCTTCTCTCTTATACCAAGAATTTAGTTCCTAAAGATATTAATGTACTTTTCCCTACTATACATATGTAATAGTTACAGAATAACAACACCAAGAGTAGATTACCAAAACAGTTTAATGTGTTTCTGTTGTTTTGGTTTTTAATATGTAACTCACTAGGAAATTTCAATTGATTCACTATATTTTAATCTCTTGCATTAATTATTTTCTGGGTGGTTATGCCAACAGCTTACTACAGACTTAGACTCATTTGTCTTATTTCAATTTTGTGTTTAACTTTTTGCATTTTTTCATTTTGATTTAATTTTTCATATTTCCATAAAATAATATTCATAATTACAAAGTCAAGTTTATAGAACAAGATATATAACTTTTTAATCTTCAATATCTAGATTTTATTCCTTTTTCCTGTCCTATAGATAAGTATACACAGTTTTTTCCAACTTACTTTTCTTTTTCATTTAAAAATATATATTGAAAATTATTACATATGTGTAAATAAAAACATCCCTTATTTATTTTTACAGCTACCTATTTCCATTGTATGAATGTAATTAGTTTATATTCACTCAGACACCAATTGGTGAATATTTGGGCTCTTTCCAATTTTTGCTACTATAAATAACTCTAGTAAACAGCCTCATACATATGTCTTTCATAGTTTTCCAGAGTATCACTGGGATAGATTCCTAGAAGTGAGTTTTCTGGGTCAAAGGGTAAATGTTTATAAAGTTTTGTTAGATGTTGCCAAATTTGATTCCATGGGGGTTGTACCATTTTTTATTATCATGAGCAATATATGAGTGTGTATTTTCTCACAGCCTTGCCAACAGATGTCAAACTTTTGGATTTTTGCCAATCTGATAGAGGAGAAATAGTATCTCAGTGTAATTTTAATTGGCATTTCTCCTATCATGAGTAAATTTTAACATCTTTTTTCATATCTTTAAGGGCCAGAAAATATAAGTAGAAAATACATAAAAAGTATGATCTCCTATTAACAAGTAAATATATTTCAAATAAACAAGTGATGGTAAATAAGAAACACATCAACATAATATGTAGTACAAGTGCATCAAATTTAAATATATTTACTCAAAAAAGGCTGNTCTTTTTTCATATCTTTAAGGGCCAGAAAATATAAGTAGAAAATACATAAAAAGTATGATCTCCTATTAACAAGTAAATATATTTCAAATAAACAAGTGATGGTAAATAAGAAACACATCAACATAATATGTAGTACAAGTGCATCAAATTTAAATATATTTACTCAAAAAAGGCTGAAAAGCATTTTCCCTTTCATCATCTACTACCCATTCCTCAAGGGTTCTTTAGCTTTTAAATTTTGAAGGTCTATGTAATAAATTCTGCAGATGTGTATAAGAGACAGCTGCAGTCCATGGGGCCACAGAGAGTCGGACACGACTGANAGCTGAGTTATAAAACTAAAAGATGATGCCGTAAAAGTGCTGAACTCAATATGTCAGCAAATTTGGAAAACTCAGCAGTGGCCACAGGACTGGAAAAGGTCAGTTTTCATTCCAATTCTAAAGAAAGGCAATGTCAAAGATTGTTCAAATTATTGCACAATTGCACTCATTTCATATGTTAACAAAGTAATTCTCAAAATTCTCCAAGCCAGGTTTCAACAGTATATGCGCTGAAAACTTTCAGATGTTCAGGTTGGATTTAGAAAAGGCAGAGCAACCAGAAATCAAATTGCCCACATTGCTGAATCATAGGCAAAGCAATAGAATTCCAGTAAGATATCTACTTCTGCTTCATTGACTATGCTAAAGCCTTTGACTGTGTGGTTCACAGTAAACTGTGGAAAATTCTTAAAGAGATGGGAATACAGGCCACCTTACCTGCCTCCTGAAAAATCTGTATGTAGGACAAAAGCAATAGTTAGAACTGGACATGGAATAATGGACTGTTTTCAAATTGGGAAAGGAATATTGTCACCCTGCTTATTTAATTTAAATGCAGAGTACATCAAATGAAATGCCAAGCTCGATGAAGCACAAGCTGGAATCAAGACTGCATGGAAAACTATCAGTAACCTCAGATATGCAGATGACACCATTCTTGTGACAGAAAGTGAAGAGGAACTAAAGAGCCTCTTGATGAAAGTTAAAGAGTAGAGTGAAAAAGCTGGTGTAGAACTCAACATTCAAAAAACTAAGATCATGGCATCTGGTCCCATCACTTCTTGGCAGATACTGGGGAAACAATGGAAACAGAGACAGACTTAATTTTCTTGGGCTCCAAAATCACTGCAAATGGTGGCTGCAGCCACGTCATTAAAAGATGCTTGGTTCTTGGAAGAAAAGCTATGACAAACCTAGACAGTCTGTTAAGAAGGAGAGACATTATTTTGTCAACAAAGTTCTGTCTAGTCGGTGCTATGGTTTTTCCAGTAGTCATGTATGGATGTGAGAGTTGGACCAGAAAGAAGGCTGAACACCAAAGAATTGATGCTTTTGAACTGTGGTATTGAAGGAAACTCTTGAGAGTCTCTTGGACTGCAA
>SJYV01056334.1:480158-535341 GCA_006410875.1 Neotragus pygmaeus
AAGAATTGATGCTTTTGAACTGTGGTGTTGGAGAAGACTCTTGAGAGTCTCTTGGACTGCAAGGAGGTCCAACGAGTCCATCCTGAAGATCAGTCCTAGGGTTCATTGAAAGGACTGATGCTAAAGCTGAAACTCCAATACTTTGGCCACCTCATGCGAAAAGTTGACTCATTGGAAAAGCCCCTGATGCTGGGAGGGATTAGGGGCAGGAGGAGAAGGGGACAACCAAGGATGAGATGGCTGGATGGCATCACCAACTTGATGGACATGAGTTTGAGTGAAATCTGGGAGTTGGTGATGGAAAGGGAGGCCTGGCGTGCTCCTATTCATGGGGTCGCAAAGAGCTGGACACAACTGAGCAACTGAACTGAGCTGAACTGAATGTATATATGTCAATCCCATTCTTCCAATTCATCGCCCCCCCACTTCACCTTGGTAACCATATATTTGTCTTTACATCTGAGACTATTTCTGCTTTTTAAATAAGTTCATCTGTATCATTTTTCTAGATTGCACATATAAGCAATATTATAGGATGTTTGTTTTTCTCTTTCTGACTCACTTCACTCTGTAAAATAGACTCTAGGTCCATTCATGTCTCTGCAAATTGCACAGTTTTGTTCATTTTTATGACTGAGTAATATTCCACTGTTTATGTGTACATCTTTATCCATTCTTCACAATGGTCAGCTCTTACTTGATAAACAGTGGCATCAAAATACACAAAGCCAAAGCTATTGCACATTCATGAAGAAACTAAAAAAAAATTCAGTGAAAAAATTGACACCCATCACATTTGAGAGATTAGGACCAAGACACTGATGAAGATATCTTAAATAATGTAATTTATAAGATTTATTTAACTGAGTTATAGACAATGTCATAAATTATAGAGAACATATTTTATTTGTATATTATATTATACAAATTATTTGCAAACTATGCTACCATATTTTAAGCTCAAACAACCTCTAACAATTTGAAAAGTAGAATTTGTGCAACGTCTCTCTAATAACAATAAGAAAAATACACTGTGCCAAGGAATTAATAACAAAGTTATATATCTGTAAACCAAGGTATTCTAGATAAGATCAGTAGCTGAACTGAATCTTTGGCTCATTCCCCAAATTAACCATGCTCCAACACATAAAAATGCTAAACAAAATCAGAGTGATGGTAAACTTCTTAGGAGCAATTGTAAGTGCAGAAAGATAATGAAATAGTGCCTTTTGTGCTAAGATTTTTTTAAAACAGTCAAATTAGGTTTGTATATTAGTTTTCTATTGCCACCATAACAACTTGCCACAGACTTTAAGGTTTAAGCTTAAACCAATACAAACGTATTACCTTACAGTTCTTGGCTCATGATGCTCTTCCTGCATCTTTAAAGCCAGCAATATCGCATCTCTTTAATTTTTCTTTCATAGTCACCTCTTCATCTAACTGCCTTGAAGGGACTCACTGGATTAGATTGAGCCCCCCTGGACAGTCCAGGACACTTTTTCTATCTCAAGATCTTGAGCCTTAATCACATCTGCAAAGTCCCTTTTCCACATAATGTATCCATAAATTTCAGGGGCTGGGACATTGACATCTTTGAAAAGCTGTTATGCTGACCACCACACGCCTGTCAAGTTATCATGTAAGTTTAAAGAAAATGAAAAAAAAAGCCCAGAAGAAAACTATTAATATTGTAGGATTCTAAATTAACAGTATTTGTCTCCTTTTAGTACTTTCTGTCTTGGCATTACTTGCTGCTACTGAAAAGTTTACTGTCAAGAGGGAAATAGAATCGTCTATACCCCAATACAGAATAAAAAGTTTAAAAAACAAAGAGAGGGAAGTAGAAACAACAAGTTCCTACTGTATAGCACAAGGAACTATACTCAATATTCTGTGATAAACCATAATGGAAAAGAATACAAAAAAGAATGCATGTATGTGTGTGTATAGGATTCTGGGAGGTTGGTATGGCATATGAACTAGCATCCCCTCTCCTTTTGACCTTTCCTGATTTGTTCTATTTATTGTAACTTGTTAGTTCCACATTCGTTACCAGGACCTCCTGGTCAAAGACAACTCATGCAAGTGGCTACTATCAGTTCCAAACAGGACAAGCAGTTTCAGTCAGTGGTTCTTCTAACAATAGTAAAAGTGCAAATGAACATAATTGTTCCATATATAGAGCTGAAGAGTAGGGAGGACACTCTGGACTATATACATATATACATAAAAGTAAAAACAACTTCATACTTCAACCTAACAAAAAGGAAATTAAACGAATCTACAGTACAGCGCCAAGTATCAATGTAAATGCAAAACAAAACAAAGCTTTCCCAACTCAAATGCTAACAATGTGTTTTACATGTATTAAGAGAAAAATATTCAGTGACAAGTAGGTCATTTCTAGAATGAAAGAGTAGGAAATTTGACACTATAACTTATCTCTAGTAAGAGGGTAAAAATCATGTAATTATTATTATATGGTAATATAATTTATCTCTGATAAGAAGATGGAAATCCTGTAATCATATTGTTAAGTGCAAAAAGGCATTATATAACAGTTAACTATACCAAGCTTTTTCCTTTCATTTGCTAAAACTATCTGACTAAACTAGAAAAGGATCCTTCTTTAACATAATAAAACTGTCTCAACCCAATATACCCTGTGAGTGACACACTGAATTAAATCCCTATAATGTCAGGGAGGAAACAGATGGCTCAAGACAATGTCCTTGAAGTTACAATCAATCCAACTAGAGGACAATAATGACACATTTTGAAAAGAAGGAGATAATTTATTTTCTTTAGCTAACATTACTATCTATCATTTAAAAAACCCCAAGGAAAACAATTAAAAAGTGTTAAAAGAGATCATTATAAAATAAACATCTAAAATTCTGTAGCTTTTCTACCTAACAACAAAAGCAAGCTAGAACACAGTGAAAGACTGCATTTTAAAAGCAGCAAAAAGACATACCATCTAGGAATGAAACATTTTTAAAAGATAAAGGAATATGGAACATATATAAAGAAAACTAAAACATTTTATTAAATATTTCANTTTCTACCTAACAACAAAAGCAAGCTAGAACACAGTGAAAGACTGCATTTTAAAAGCAGCAAAAAGACATACCATCTAGGAATGAAACATTTTTAAAAGATAAAGGAATATGGAACATATATAAAGAAAACTAAAACATTTTATTAAATATTTCACAAAATTAAGGTTATCAAAAAGTCATTTTAAAAATCAAAAAGTCACCATTAAGTCATGTTTGTTATGTTCTAATTTTCTGTACATTAGAAGTACTCCATAAAAAATATCTCTTGCAGGATAGCTACCTAGCTAGGCAAAGTTTGGGCAAAACTGTATCTCTGCTAGAGAAAATTGCTTAAAAATTATTCTATATTTATCAAAAAATATTATAAACAAAACAAATGTACATTATGAAATAATAATATAGAAATAATATGAAAATAGTTATATATCTCCTTTACTACTACATAATCAGTATATACTAATTACTTAAAGTTATGTATAAGTAATAAAAATATTACTTATATAATCAGTATATAATAAATACTTATCAGAAAAGAAAGCATTGTGAGAGAAAATAATCACAGACAAAAAATAAATGAATTTGACTATGTAAAATATCTTACCAATAACATAATTATCTCAAACCAATATACCAAAGTTATATATTACTTATATAATCAGGAATATTATAGGACTGAAAGGAGATCCAACCAGTCAATCCTAAAGGAAATCAGTCCTGAATATTCATTGGAAGGACTGATGCTGAAGCTGAAGCTCCAATACTTTGGCCACTTGATGCTGACTCACTGGAAAAGACCCTGCTGCTGGGAAAGATTGAAGGCAGGAGGAGAAGGAGATGACAGAGGATGAGACAGTTGGATGGCATCACTGACTTGATGAACATGAGTTTGAGCAAGCTCCAGGAGATGGTGAAGGAGAGGGAAACCTGGTGTGCTGCAGTCCATGGGGTCACAAAGAGTCAGAGATGACAGAGCAACTAGCTAGTGAAAATTTATTGGATTTTTTTTCCTGATTCAGTTCAGTTCATCAAGTCACCATCACCTCCACTAGTTTTGTTCGTAGTGATGCTTCCTAAGGCCCACTTGACTTCACATTCCAGGATGTTCTGGCTCTAGGTGAGTGATCACACCATTGTGATTATCTAGTTCATGAAGATCTTTTTTGTACAGTTCTTACAACTCTTCTTTATACCTTTTGCTTCTGTTAAGTCCATATCATTTCTGTGCTTTATTGAGCCCATCTTTGCATGAAATGTTCCCTTGGTATCTCTGATTTTCTTGAAGAGATCTCTAGTCTTTCCCATTCTATTGTTTCCTCTATTTCTTTGCACTGATCACTGATCACTTTCTTCTCTCTTCTTGCTATTCTTTGGAACTCTCTATTCAGATGCTTATTATATCTTACCTTTCCTTTTCCTTTGCTTTTCACTTCTCTTCTTTTCACAGCTATTTGTAAGTCTTTCTCAGACAGCCATTTTGCTTTTTTGCATTTCTTTTCCATGGGGATGGTCTTGATCCCTGTCTCCTATGCAATGTCACAAACCTCCGTCCATAGTTCATCAGGCACTCTATCAGATCTAGTCCCTTAAATCTATTTCTCACTTCTACTGTATAATCATGAGGGATTTGATTTAGGTCATACCTGAATGGTCTAGTGGTTTTCCCTTCTTTCTTCAATTTAAGTCTGAATTTGGCAAGAAGGAGTTCACAATATGAGCCACAGTCAGCTCCTGGTCTTGTTTTTGCTAACTGTGTAGAGCTTCTCCATTTTTGGTTGCAAATAATATAATCAATTTGATTTCAGTATTGAATATCTGGTGATGTCCATGTATAGAGTCTTCTCTTATGTTGTTGGAAGAGAGTGTTTGCTATGACCTGTGAATTCTTTGGGCAAAACTCTATTAGACTTTACCCTGCTTCATTCTGTATTCCAAGGTCAAATTTGCCTATTACTCCAGGTATTTCTTGACTTCCTACTTTTGCATTCCAGTCACCTCTAATGAAAAGGACATCTTCTTTGGGTGTTAGTTCTAAAAGGTCTTGTAGGTCTTCATCAAACCATTCAGGTTTTCAGCATTACTGGTCCGGGCATAGACTTGGATTACTGTGATACTGAATGGTTTGCCTTCGAAACAAAGAGATCATTCTGTTGCTTTTGAGTTTGCATTCAAGTACTGCATTTCAGACTCTTGTTGACTATGATGGCTATTCCTTTTCTTCTAAGGGATTCTTGCCCACAGTAGTAGAGATAATGAAGCAGCTAGTCACAATACAGACAAATTGGCAGAACTTGAAATGTAGACCTGATTTCTAAAAAGAAAAAGAAGTTAATTACATATTAACACACCATGCTGCATCCTGTCTAAATTCTGGTATAGTAAAGAAGCAGGTATTGACAGTGATTTATGCTGCAGTGATAACAAACAGACACAGCAAATAGAAAGGGGGAGCTTAATTACTCTTGGATTTCCCCCATTTAAATCCTGGAATTTAACTGATGCATGGCAGACCCCAAATGGTCACATTTAAAAGTTAAATTTTGATTTGATTTTAAAAGTAGAATTTCTGCAATTCAATATGTAAACCAGAAGTTTGGGGGTTAATGGAGTTTTTATTAAGATATCTGTACATTGTAGCCAGAATTTCTTTCTCAAGTGTCCAGAAAAGGAGAAAGAATAATATTACAAATATGTACAGAACCAATACCTGGAATGAATACACATATTTTGACATATTTTCTGTAGATACTTTGAAAAGAAAATAGTATAGACACAGTTGGAAAACCCCAATATTCTTAGTTTTGTTCCCCTGCCCCAGAGCCAACATCACTATCCTGATGTTGGGTTTTCTTTCCAAACATGTTCTGATACTTTTCTCTGTATCTAGTATATCACATAACCATGAACTTCTAAAAGATTTTTAGATTTGGCTAATTAAGTTCCACACAATAGGGTTTTAGGTACTTTATTTAAATTATGCTGAATTTATTGCTTAATTGGAAAAAAATTAGCATTTTTTCACTTTTATCTTTCCTTAGTAGGGCCTACTCTTGAGTTATGGAGCACAGGCTCTCAAGGGCTTGGGCTCACTCACAGGGTCAGTTTCTTCATGGCCTGTGGGATCTTCCTGGATCAGCGTGTCCCCTCCATTGGCAGGTGTATTCTTAACCATTTCCATCAGAAAAGTCCATAATAAAATTTTTTATTACATCTAATCTTAGGTCAATTTTGGTTTTCCCCTATTATGAAACTGCTTTTTCTAAACAACATTTTCCAGTTTGCTTGTTACCAGTTCATGGTATAATTTTCCTGTCTTCATAATTGTTCTTGTAAACAGCTACCTGGCGGATCTTTCTCACTAGGTTACTGGTTTGTCTGTAGACCCTCTTAGATTTTGCCTTAACTAGAAATTATACCACTTTTTTNTTTCTAAACAACATTTTCCAGTTTGCTTGTTACCAGTTCATGGTATAATTTTCCTGTCTTCATAATTGTTCTTGTAAACAGCTACCTGGCGGATCTTTCTCACTAGGTTACTGGTTTGTCTGTAGACCCTCTTAGATTTTGCCTTAACTAGAAATTATACCACTTTTTTCTTCTTTTTTTTTTCTCTTTCACAGCTTAAAACCTCCAGTAAAACAGTAAATAGAAGTGGTTTTTTTTTAAAAAGTTACATTAAGGAGAATTTAAGTTCAACAGTTATTATGATGATTTTTTTAAATCAGTGGTTTAAATAAAATAGAATACTTACCAGGGCTAGTATAGTGACTCCATGGTGTCAGAGACCAAAGTGGTTATATCTGGTTGCCCTGTCATTGTTAGGATGTTGTCTTCATCCACATGCTCCATTCATAGTTATATATCTAGCTTAGCAGGCAGGAAAGCCTGTCAAGAAAGAGATAGGCTCCCTCCATTTCAAGATGCATCCTAAAAGTTATACACATTACTTCCAAAACGGACAAAGGTATACTCATTCATCAGAGAGGCCAGGCCATATAGGCAGCTATGGGTCCACTTTAAAATCAGTGGTTATATTACTACAGGAGGAGAGAACATGTATTGGAGGCACCCTTTCTCTGTGACTTTCAAAGAGACTGCTTCTAATATTTTACCCTCTTGATTATGTTTGAAGAAGTTATCTCCTACAGCTAGTTATTTTAGTCTTTTTATCACAAGTAAATTCTCTGCCTTTTGTTGTTGTTGTTGTTGTTTACAAATTGCTGATGTGGGATATTTCACTTGTTGTTGTTCAGTCGCTCACTTCGTGCCCAACTCTTTGCGACCCCATGGTCTGCAGCATGCTTGTTTTCCCTGTCCTTCACCATCTCCTGGAGCTTGCTCAAATTCATGTCCATTGAGTCAATATGCCATCCAACCATCTCATCCTCTGTCACTGCTTTCTCCTCCTGACCTCAATCTTTCCCAGCATCAGGATCTTTTCTAATGAGTCACCTCTTCACATCAGGTGGTCAAAGTATTGGAACTTCAGCTTCAGCATCAGTCTTTCCAATGAATATTCAGGATTCATTTCCTTTAGGATTGACTGTCCTTGCAATCCAAAGCCCTATATTGTACAAGGTAAATTAAAATAAGATATTTAGCCTATAAACGATTTATAGTTTTTGTTTGTTTTCAGTCATATGCTTTTGAATATCTCTTTATATCATAACTACATTGCATTAAGATTATGCCATGTCATTCATATGGTACCACGTCTTTGGAAGTTATTAAACTTTTTAGTAGCCTAATATATTGCCAATATTTGTACATTTTAATGTGCATTTGAATAGAATGTACTCACTCAGTCATGTCTGACTCTTTGCAACCACATGGACTTCAGCTCACCAGACTCTTCTGTCCATGGAATTTTCCAGACAAGAGTACTACAGTGGGTTGTCATTTGCTACTCCAGAGGATCTTCCAGACCCATGGATCAAACCCACATCTCCTGTGGCTCCTGCATTGGCAGGCAGATTTTTTACCACTGAGCCACCTGCGCAGCCCAATATAATGCCAATTTTGTACATTTTAATGTGCATTTGAAATGTAATGTGCATTTTTAGGGTGCAGTACCTACCAGATTGAACTTTTAGTATTCTAAAATTCTTCCATACCTATTTTTTTTTTTTTAGATTTATGTTATCAGTTTCTTAGATAGGAGTGTCAAAAATATCTTCTGTAACAGTGGAGAATTTGGCAGACATTACCTTAACCAACTTTTCAAAGTCTAAATCACTTGTTACTAAACACATCATGTATCTCCTGATATGAAACACTGAGAAAACAAGATCGTTTCTATAGTGTTCTTGTCAAAAATATATAACCTTAATCTTATTGTGAGAAAACATCAAACAAGCCCAAATTGAGAGATATTCTATATATAATTAATTAGCATTCTTCAAAAATGTCAAGGTAATGAAAGACAAATAAAACTGAAGAACTGTCTCAGACTGGAGGAGACCGAGCCAGATAACTAAATGTACCATGGGATCTTTGACTGGGTCCCGTACCAGAAAATGGACATTAGTGGGATAACTGAAAAAATTTGAATAAAATCTATATAATAGTTAATGGTATTTATCACTGCTAATTACCAATTTGATCACTGTACTGTTAGGTAATGTGTAAACATTTGAGGAGAAACAGAGTATATGGGAACTTTGTGAAATATTTTTGAAACTTTTTGAAAATCTAAAATTACTTCAGCATAAAAAGTTTACAATCTTTTCACAATTGTAGGTTTTTGCATTTTATCTCATAATTATATAGGCCTTTGCTTTATGTATCTTCAGATAGTTTTGTTAACTAAATACAGGATATTGACCTATATCTTTCAGGTAGACAAACACTGCATCAGTCTCTTCAATTCTATTCTATCTTGATCTGTCTAGTCAGCATTCCGCCAGGAAGGAAAAACCACACTATACAGAGAATTTGCTGTATAAATGTTGGAGGGTTGAAAGAATTTGAGGTAACTCAAAAATAATAACCATGAGAAGCAGTTACTTTCTCTAGAACGGCGGATGTGAAAGGGAAGGAAAGAACTTCCTAAAACCTATAAGCTCAGCGAAGCTGCCCTGCAGAAATGGTGCTCAGAATAAAGAGATAGGACAAGACTGGTTCTGGGAGTGCCCAAAGAAACTGGAAAATGAAGCTGACACTGATGGAGCAACAGTGAAAGAGGAAGTCCCTTATCCTTTTCACTCTCTCTAGTGCCACCTATTGACAGAACTTAATGGAAACCAACTGGAGAAACATCTGGGAAGTGTAACTACTCTGCTGAATCCCAATACCAGCATCACAGAGCAAGGTATGTATACAAGAGAGATTTGGAGCTAAGAGACGAGAGGCAAATACAGTACTTGATACATCCTCTAACACTTTCCTTCAAATACAGATTTCCCAATTTAAAATTAGAACATCTTTCTTTTAATACTTGCCAGATATACCTTTATCTTTAAGAATTTTTTATACCATCAAAATATATTTCTCTTTTAATAGTGAAGTTTATTTTATTAGCATTTAATGTTATTGCTGATATATATGTTCATTCATTTTTAACTTTATTTTTATTTACCATATATTTTATTAAATCCAATTTATTTTTTTTCCTTCCTGTCTCCTATTCAGTTCCATCCAGTTGCTCAGTCCTGTCTGACTCTTTGCAACCCCATGAACCACAGCACACCAGGCCTCCCTGGTCCATCACCAGCTCCCAGAGTCCACCCAAACCCATGACCATTGTGTCAATGATGCCATCCAACCATCTCATCCTCTGTCATCCCCTTCTCCTCCTGCCCTCAATCTTTCCCAGCATCAAGGCCTTTTCAAATGTGTCAGCTCTCCGCATCAGGTGGCCAAAGTATTGGAGTTTCAGCTTCAACATCAGTCCCTCCAATGAACACCCAGAACTAATCTCCTTTAGGATGGATCTTATTGCAGTCCAAGGGACTCTCAAGAGTCTTCTCCAACACCACAGTTCAAAAGTATCAATTCTTTGGGGCTCAGCTTTCTTCACAGTCCAACTCTCACATCCATACATGACCACTGGAAAAACCATAGCCTTGACTAGACGGACCTTTGTTGGCAAAGTAATGTTTCTGTTTTTTAATATGCTCTCTAGGTTGGTCATAGGTTTCCTTCCAAGGAGTCAGCATCTTTTAATTTCATGGGTGCAATCACCATCTGCAGTGACTTTGGAGCCCAGAAAAATAAAGTCAGCCACCGTTTCCACTGTTTCCCCATCTATTGGCCATGAAGTGATGGGACCAGATGCCATGATCTTAGTTTTCTCAATGTTAAGCTTTAAGTCAGCTTTTTCACTCTCCTCTTTCACCTTGATGAAGAGGCTCTTTAGTTCTTCTTCACTTTCTGCCATAAGGGCGGTATCATCTGCATATCTGAGGTTATTGATATTTCTCCCAGCAATCTTGATTCCAGCTGGTACTTCCTCCAGCCCAGAGTTTCTCATGTACTGTGCCTCCTATTAGATTTATCAAATCCTATTTATTTGTTAACTTCCCTTTATGGTCTGAAAAGTTTGCTTTCTACTTCTTTCTCCTCTTCTAAAATCTCTGCTTAATCTAAGCCTACTAGAGACCTAAGTAGTCTATCTATATGTCTATGCTCATGCTTAGTCATGTCCAGCTCTTTGCAATCCCATGGACTATAGCCCACCAGGCTCCTCTCTCCATGGGACTTTTCAGGCAAGAATATTGGAGTGGGTTGCCATTTCCTCCTCCAGAGGATCTTCCTAACCCAGGGATCGAACCTATGCTTCCTGTGTCTCCTGCCTTGCAGCAGATTCTTTACCAGCTGAGCCAACTCTATCCACCTCTTAAATCATAGAAGAAACTTAAAATATTTTAGCTCCATACATTTCCTCCCATTGTCCATGTGATTGCTATCTTCTCTCTTTAAAATAATGCCTCAAATTAATCTTTCACTTTTACAGGTTAATGTAGTTACAAATTTCTTTGCTTATAATGTCTTCATACATGATGCTTTTGTTCTAGACTCAATTTCCTTCTTTTAACTGTTCTTTCTGCAAGAACATCTGTATATTATATACACTGATACTCTACGATGGTGTCTTTATATCATACTTAATCCTGGATGACAATTGATCAGAGTTACAAATTCTAAGATGAAAAAATTATTTTACTTTTCAGTACTTCAATGTGCTAAGATTCTTTTATTTGATGTGCTAAGATTTTACATCAATGTGTCTAGGGATATATTTTGCTTTTATCTTTCCTCCTCAGGATTCATTCAGTTTCAAAGCCCAAAGACTCATCTTTTATCTCCTCTAGAGAATTATTGAATATTATCTATTTGGATATCACCATTCTATCTTTTCTCCTTTTCTGGAATTCTTACCAGACACATATGCAGGTTTAACATTCTGTCTTCCTTGTTTCTGTTTCATACCTCCCATATTTGATTTACGTTTTTTTATATTCACAGTGATTTTTCTCCTCTTTCATATCTTCTGATAAGCTAAGTTTCTTTACCCCTGTATTTAACTTTCTGTTTAACCTTTTAATTTTAATTGCTATCTTTCTGGTTTCTAAAAATTCAGAATTTCTGTTTGGCTGATTGTTAAGATTACCTATTTCAACTAAAGGTCACAACTATAAACATTCAAAATTAATAAGGAAATACTATGAATGACTCTTCCCATAAATTTTACTTCTCTTGTGACTCAGCTGGTAAAGAATCCAGCAGTCTCCTGCAATGCGGGAGACCTGGGTGGGATCCCTGGGTTTGGAAGATCCTCTGGAGAAGAGAAAGGCTACCCACTCCAATATTCTAGCCTACAGAATTCTATGGATTAGGCATGGGTCACAAAGAGTCGGACATGACTGAGCAACTTTCACTTCACTTCCATAAATTTTACAACATAGACAAATTGTTTTGAAGACACAAATTGCCAAAGGTCACTCAAGAAGAAATGGAAAAATGAAAAATGATTGTGTCTATTAAAAGCATTACATTTATAGTTATAGATCTTCTAACCAAGGAAACTCCATGCTGGCAAATTCTACCAAACAATTAAGAAATAAATAATGTCAATTCTATGCAAACTCTTCTATAATATGGTAAAGGAGGAAGCATTTACTGACTTATTTTACAAGGCCAGACAAATAACAGAAATAGGTTACAAAAAAATTTTTTGGAACCTATTTTTCTTCATGAATCTAGATACAACTATCCTCAACAGAATACTAGTGAATTAAATCTAGCAATGTAAAAAAAGGACAGAATATCATGACCAAATAAGACTTATCCCAGGAGTGCAAGTCTAATTAAGCATTGTAAAGCAATCATTATAATATAATGTCAGTAAGGGAAAAAATTTAAAAATGCATTCATATCCCTATTATACAGAAAAAGAATCATTAAAATTCAATATCCAAAGTGATTCAACACAACAACAACAAAACTCTCACCAAACTCAGAATTAAAGAGAATTTCCTTCTATTTCCTTAATCTGATAAAGGATAGTACCAAAAATCTACAGCTAACGTTTCCCTTGTGGCGCAGAGGTTAAAGCGTCTGCCTGTAATGCGGGAAACCCGGGTTTGATCCCTGGGTCGGGAAGATCCCTGGGTTGGGAAGATCCCCTGGAGAAGGAAATGGCAACCCACTCCAGTATTCTTGCCTGGAGAATCCCATGGACAGAGGAGCTTGGTAAACTACAGTCCATAGGGTCACAAAGAGTCGGACACGACTGAGTGACTTCACTCACTTAACATCATATGTACTAGTAAAACAATGAATGATTTCCTCCTAAGATCAGAAATAAAGTGAGAACGTTCTACTTTCATCCCTCTTATTCAATACCACACTGACGATCAGAGCTGACATTACAAATTACTGGTCAGGATTCAGAATATGTGGAATCCCTCATATGTTAGTGGTGGGAATGCCAATTATTATAGCCTCTTTGGAAGATGTTTGGAAGTTTCTTGTAAAGTTATACCTTACTTGGAGAGGGCAGTGGCAACCCACTCCAGTACTCTTACCTGGAAAATCCCATGGACAGAGGAGCCTGGTAGGCTACAGTCCATGGGGTCTCAAAGAGTCAGCACCTTTACTTTCACTTTTCACTTGCATGCATCGGAGAAGGAAATGGCAACCCACTCCAGTATTCTTGCCTGGAGAATCCCAGGGACAGAGGAGCCTGGTAGGCTGTTGTCTATGGGGTCGCACAGAGTTGGACACGACTGAAGCAACCCAGCAGCAACAGCAGCAGCAGCAGCAGTAGCATACATTTACCTATCATATGACACAACAGTCAGATGCCTTAGGTATTTGCGTGAAAGGATGTTCACACCAACACCTATGTGTAAATATTTATAACATCTTTATTCATAATTACTAAAAAATTATATGGAAACAATTCATATGTCCCTCAACTAGAGAATGAACAATAAATAATATGACATCTCCATAAAATGGAATAATATTTAGCAATAAAATGGAATGAACTCCTGTCCTGATACATGTAACAACATGGATGAATCTCAGATGCAACAAGTTAGATAAAAGACGCTACATTCAAAAGGCTATACATACTGTATAACATCTTTTACATGACATTCTGGAAAAGCCAAAGCTACTGGGACAGAAAACAAGTTTGTTGTTTTCAGGACCTGGGGTTGGGAGGAGGGATTGACTATAAAGGAGGACATAGAAAATATTTGGAGGCAAAGGAGATGTTTATCTTGTTTATAGTGGTGTCGGTTGTACGGCTGTACACGATTGCCCAAACTTGCAGAACTATATATCCAAAAGGGTGAATTTCACTACATGTAAATTATGCTTTAATTTACACATTTTTAAAATGTTTGTTCTCCTTTTGTATGTACTGTTTACCCAGGTTTTATGGTTTTCTTCTTTCTGTTCTGTCTTTTACATTTCTGACATGCTTACCTTAAAATCTCTTCATATTGTCTATGGTTTCTTCTTCTTGAGATATTTTGCCATCAGCAATGGCTCAGTGTTTTTCTTAGTAACTGTACCTGTGGTTCTACTGCCTAATGCCATCACTGTGAATTTGGACCCAGAGCTATTCAAAGCACAGACTGGGGTTATATAGATTTTTCCTACCCATGGCACTAGAAAATGATGGTTTCTTATTGCTTCCAAGCCATCAGATAATTTTTTCCTATTTTCAGTTGCCTGAACATAGCAACTCTCTAGCTCAGTTTCAGCATCCTGATTTGCCTGGATTTAATTTCTCATCACATGTCCATGTAGATATTAAAACCCTGGCATCAAGGTCCTGAGGTCCCCCATGAGACATTCAACTTCAGTAAGAGCTCACTATTCTACCTGATTTCAATCTTTGTTTCTGGCAGCTAAGTTTTCCATTTCTTGGGTTCACATTCAAATGTACGTTTCAATTATCATTTTTCCTAACACTTTCTATGCTTGGATCCAGAAAGTGATTGGGTGGAATTTCACATCACTTAAGGCTGCCCTCTTGGCTGAGAGTCTCACAATATTTCCTAACGTACAATTCTGACATCACTTGGGTTTTTTTCATACACAAAAGGTGAGTTGGAACATTAACTTAATTGTACATTTTGAAAAAGAAATGTTCATCTTGATTTTATATTTTTTGTTTTTGTTATTTGTTTTGTATTTTGTATTCCATTACATGACCTGAATTTTCTACTAAGTACTTCATGTTTTAGTAAAAGTTTTGTTGTTGTTTACATAGTGAATGTATAGTATCCTTAATATGTGAGTAATTCATTCAGGTAGATTCAGGATTAAACCAAATAAATGTCACTAATTTGATCCACAAACAACTCAGACTTCTTTGTAGCCCAGGTTCAGAGTCCAAGAAAACCTGAAAGTTGAGATGTATGAAGTATCCACATAAGGAATACATCCTCATTTCTTTCAGAAAATTCAGATTTGGTAATAAAATTATCCAACTTTAAACAAAGTAGTTTAAAACAGTAGTATCATCCCCTGTTTGTTATAATATTTGAAGAAAAAGACAATATTTCTGCAATAATTTATAAAACTGCCAAAGGATATATAAGTTAATAATACTGTGTAAGAGATCACTAGATTTAGAACATCTGACTGGAAAAGCTGGAAATGAGAAGTTTAAAGTTCAAGGAGGTCTGAAATCTAACAAGCTTAATCAAAGGAAAAGATGTGAAATTTTCACAAAAAGGAGTCTGCAAAGCCACACACACAGAAAGACTCTGCCAGTGTGGGAAAAGAATGGCAACTTTTTCCTATTAAGAAAAAATAAAAATAGGTCACATTGTTGACCTTGGCCATCCTCTGGCATAGTCATGTCACAGTCATAACACAGAGCATCACATAAATGGCCAAGGGGCTCACAACATGTGAGAACAATTTCTGAAAAGGGGGTAGGAAATCAATTCATACTAATTTTAACTCCCTCTTGTTTCTGCAAAGCCTCATCTTTATTTCTTGGTGAACTTTAACACTCTCAGACTCCTTGACACAGTTCAGTTTTTGTGCAGTTCCCCTTAGACTACAAAAGAGATCACTAGACCATAGACGGTACAACAGATAAACATGACCTATCTTGTACTAAAAATGAGTATGTCATACTGAGCTGAAGGAAGAGAATTAGACAGGGTAAATATGGTCCAGATGTAGGACCAGATCACAGGCAGAAGTGCATCAAGATTTACCTTTCAATATGGCACAGCAATTTTTTATACTTATCGTCAAAAACTTCATCAGAAAGCAGCTCTAAATCTAAAATTAAACTTCACTCCAATATCACTGGCTAGATTGTTTCTCACACATCAACCAACAGCTCAAAGAAAAACACTCATTACATGTAAACTTGTATCCATATTTTGCTGAGTACTATTGTAAAGATAAGAAATGTGGAAACATATCTTACATTTCAAAAATACTTTGTTATTTATAAAACACTTTGCTGTTAGCATTGGCAAAGGGTAACAGTATCTATTATCTTCCTCTCAATATCTGATTACAGTAGATACACACACACACCAAATTAAACAAAAGAGAAGTTGAGTATACAAACTATATATTAAATGTATGAAGAGAAAAAAGTTGGAAAGAGGAACTTAATGACTTTCCTGTTCATAGGAATGTATGGAAAAAATATGTATTTGAATATCCCTAAATTCACTCCCTGAAACAAAATGGCACAGATCACTTTAAAAACCACTTTAATCTACTCCTGTTCTAATGTGTAGCTCTAGTCTGTATTTACCAGTAAACTGGCGAGCATCTGTCAGCTGCAAGAGGCATGCTTTCTGAGTTTGACAGATTTCACCAGTAACCCTCCCCTTCACCAGTGCCTCTGTTTACACACCTATTTAGACACCTAAGTTTTTGAATATTCACCATGGTTCTATATTTTGATTGAAGTGGTAGTTACATGACAATATGCATTTGCCAAACATAGAACTACTCTTTTTTAAAAGGGTGAATTTTAATCTCTGTAAATGATATCTCAGCAAAACAGAAAAAGTAAGTTAAAATATGTATAATATGATAAGAAGTAATGGGAGGCAAGGACACTATTGTGTAGAACTTGGACATGTTGTTGTTGTTTCATCGCCAAGTCATTGTCCAACTCTCGCGACCCCAGGAACTGTAGCTCACAAAGCTCCTCCGTCCTCGGGATTTCCCAGGCAAGAGTACTAGAGTGGGTTGCCATTTCCTTTTCCAGGGGATCTTCCTAATGGAGAGATAGAACCCACGTCTCCTGGTTGGCAGACAGATTCTTTACTACTGACCCACATGAGATGTTCTGAATTCGGATATATTTATCTAAGAAAAAGCATTTCAAATAAGTGTTGAGAAAGATTGATGTTTGCAGGCCAACAAAGTCTACAGGAAGCAGACCTTATTTATCTAATAGCACTTAACAAAGCAGTGTCCAGAGAGGGTGAAGAGACATGAATGTAATATCTTCCTTGAAAATGTTTCACAAATACTGATTTTAAAAAGAATGATTAACAATCTTCTTTTTAAATTGAAATATAGTTGATTTACATCATTGTGTTAATTTCTGCTGTACAACAAAGTGATTCAGTTATAAATTTATACATTCTTATTTTTAATATTCTTATCCATTATGGTTTACCATAGGACATTGAATATAGTTCTCTGTGGTGTACAGTAGAAACTTGTTTTTAATCCATTCTATATATAATAGCTTACATCTAGTAACCCCGACCTCCCACTCCATTGTTCCCCCAACTCTCTCCCCTTGATAATCATGTCTCTTCTCTATGTCTGTGATCTGTTTCTGTCTCACGGATAGGTTCGTTTGTGTCATATTTTAGAGTCTACATATAAGTGATAATACGCGGCATTCATCTTTGTCTTTCTGACCCACTTAGTATGAGAATCGCTAATTGCATCCATGTTGCTGCAAATGGCATTATTTCATTCTTTCTATGGCTGAATAATACCCCACTGTGTATATGCACCACATACCCATTCACTTGTCAATGGACATTTAGGTTGTTTCCATGCCTTGGTTGTTGTGAATAGTGCCCCCATGAACATAGGGGTACATGTATCTTTTTTAATTAGAGATTTGTCTGCATATATGCCCAGGGGTGGGATTATTATATGATGGTTCTATTTTTAGTTCTCTGAGGAACCTCCATAATCTTTCTTTTTTTTATGCTAAAAATTCATTTTTTACTTATCTGACATTCAGTTTAGGCTTTCCGTACTTTTTTTTTGGTGGTTTTTTAAAATATAAATTTATTTATTTTAATTGGAGGTTAATTACTTTACAATATTGTATTGGTTTTGCCATACATCCATACTCTTTCATAGTGACTGCACCAGCTTACATTCCCACCAGCAGTGTAAGATGGTTCCCTGTTCTCCACACCCTCTTTAGTATTTGTTGTAGTTTTTCATGATGGCCATTCTGCCTGGTGTGGGATGGTGCTTCATTGTAGTTTTTAACAAGCTTCTTTGTTATGGGACTTCTCCAGGTGCTTCATCATGCATTTCCAAGAGGGAGAAGTAGCACTTTGTATCCCACAAACTTATTTGACCATTGAATGTTTTTCTCCTCACACATATGAAATCCCTCAGCAATCAAACAGCAACCAGAGACTAATTTCATCCTCCAGAACAGTTAGAGGTTCTGAAAAACTGCCGTGCAGAACAGACTGGTCTGCTGATGCTGCTGCTGCTACTGCTAAGTCGCTTCAGTTGTGTCCGACTCTGTGTGACCCCATAGATGGCAGCCCACCAGACTCCCCCATCCCTGGGATTCTCCAGGCAAGAACACTGGAGTGGGTTTCCATTTCCTTCTCCAATGCATGAAAGTGAAAAGTGAAAATGAAGTCGCTTAGTCGTGTCCAACTCTTCGTGACCCCATGGACTGCAGCCTACCAGGCTCCTCCGTCCATGGGATTTTCCAGGCAAGAGATGGGGTGCCATCTCCTTCTCCAACAGACTGGTCTAGAGACCATGAAATGCTGACTTTCAAATCATGGACAGATCTAGGTGCAAATTATCTCAGAGCTAAAATACACAGTTAAGAGGACTAAGATACAACAGTGTGTTAGGCATGTAGCACCTGTCTAGATGTCCCTGAGTTCACAATTAAACAAATATGTATATATATATATGTATATATATATATATTACATTAAAATATGTAAATATGCAAAAGTACTGAAATAAGAAAAAAATTGGAATAAAAGCATGTTGCTGAAATTACTTCCTATGCAAAACATAAAAATACCATGTTCAATATTTATTTGATGTATAAAAAAATCTAAATGATGATGAAGCAAGAAGCAAGGAGTCATGAGAGGGCAATGTTCTAAGATGGAATGGAACAAAGAAATGAAGCTGGCAACAAAATAGGCAAAGCAACAAATAACTTTTAAAAACAACAACAGAGTAAAAATTAATTGCATCAGGAAAACCCAAAATTGTCATCACTAGAGAAAACCAAATCAGTTAAAATGAGGGCAAACTCAAAAGGCCCTCCCAGTGTTAGAAGAAATGGATAATGAGAATACAATCCAAATGAATTGGCCTAGCTTCCAAAGTTCATTACCAGCTGGCCTTTGCCTGACTCTTCATTTTACCACCATCTCAACCTCTTCATTTACCACAGCTCACACTTTAGCCTTAAATAATTACATACAACTCCCTGAATATGATGCTACTCTTTCATTACCCTAATTTAAAAGCATCAACTATGGAGGGAAATGCCATCTCAGATTTCAGTTCTTCCAATGACTAACCTTATGATCCTGAAAAAATTACTTTACCTTTCTACATGTCAGGTACTCCAACTATAAAATAGGGCTCATTACTCACCTTTTAATGTTTTTCTTCCTCTTTTCTAAAGAGCTAGATCCTACTCTCTCTAAATCTCAGCGTTTACTGTCATTCCCTGGTCTTCTGGTCCATGTTAGACATCTTAAAAATATTCAGTTTTTTAAAGACAAGGTCTATGTCTTTATTATTTTATCTTCTAGCATCTAGAAGTGAAACTGTTAGTCACTTAGTCATGTCCAATTCTTGCAACCCCCAGGAACTATAGCCTGTCAGATTCCTCTCTCCATGGAATTCTCCAGGCAAGAATTCTGGAGTGGGTTGCCATTTCCTTCTCCAGGGGATCTTTCTGACTCAGGGATCAAACCTTGTCTTCTGCATTGTAGGCAGATTCTTTATCATCTGAGTCATCAGGGAAGCATCTAAAAGAATGTACATTAAAAAACCCTAATAAGTATCTATTGGAAGTGCAAATAAGTGAATAAATTAAGAGGTTAATGATAATAGCTGAACCTAGGTAGCATACTGAAAAGCAGAGACATTACTTTGCCAACAAAGGTTCGTCTAGTCAAGGCTATGGTTTTTCCTGTGGTCATATATGGTTGTGAGAGTTGGACTGTGAAGAAAACTGAGCGCCGAAGAATTGATGCTTCTGAACTGTGGTGTTGGAGAAGACTCTTGAGAGTCCCTTGGACTGCAAGAAGATCCAACCAGTCCATTCCAAAGGAGATCAGCCCTAGGTGTTCTTTGGAAGGAGTGATGCTAAAACTGAAACTCCAGTACTTTGGCCACCTCATGCGAAGTGTTGACTTATTGGAAAAGACTCTGATGCTGGAAGGGATTGGTGGCAGGAGGAAAAGGGGACGACAGAGGATGAGATGCCTGGATAGCATCACCAACTTGATGGACATGAGTTTCAGTGAACTACAGGAGATGGTGATGGACAGGGAGGCCTGGCATGCTGCGATTCATGGGGTCACAAAGAGTTGGACACGACCGAGCAACTGAACTGAACTGAATGCTAAATTTCAATCAAAACAATAAAGTCTAGCTTAAGATGGTAAGAATTACTAGGTAAATAGANAATTTTACTTTACAATACTCTATTGGCTTTGCCATACTTCGACATGAATCCACCACAGGTGTATAGAAGCTCCCAATCCTGAATCCCCCTCCCACTTCCCACCCCACAACGTCTACAGTATACTGACACATATATATGGAATTTAGAAAGATAGTAATGATGACCCTGTATGTGAGACAACAAAAGAGACACAGACATAGAGAACGGACTTTTGGCCTCTGAGGGAGTAGGAGAGGGTGGGATGATTTGGGAGAATGGCATTGAAGCATATATACTATCATCTAAGAAATGAGGCGCCAGTCTATGTTCGATACTGGATTACATATTTCAACATTTGCTCTTTTAAAAATTAAAACTGAAAAGTGTTTATGTATTCATTTAAAAACAATAGCCATAAACTTGCTCTATATTAATATAAAGTGCATGTATTTTTACCAAAAATCTCTGTATTTTCCCAAACAACAACAACAAAAAATTATCAAGAAGAGTGATGTTATCTTACACTTTTGCAAATCTCTTTTAATATCTGGCTTAATAAGACAGCTGAATTCTCTCTTCTTCTGTATTCCATCTGTTGTGATATCTTAATTTTAATTAAAAATATCAAGAAAATCTGGTCTCACACAGAAATGTAGTAGGAAAAGGAAGAAGCATTTTAACAGCCTTTTCAGATAAATCTGGGTACTCTTCTCTGATACTACACTAATATCTGACAAGTGATAGCGTCTCAAAGGTTACTTGCAATATAGAATCTGAAACCACATCAGTGGCCTTTCCATACTCTGTTATTTTGAAATCCATTGATCAGTATGGTATTTTGAATGGATCTTTTATCTATGCATGATTTGTAACATCATACATTTGTCATTTGGAAAAAATAATAGTTTGCTGGGTTATGTAGCTCTTCTATTGCAATCACATTCATTAACATCACCACTAATCTCAGAAAGAAAAAAAAAAAACACTTCAGAGATGCTGTCAAACTCACAGAAGTAGATAGGAGCTTTACAAAAACAAGTTTTGCCTGAAAGCTTAAATTTTATTATTGGTGATAAACACTGTTAGTGGTTTCCTTAAAGATATTGTTTTTCCCCATTCATTATCAAGCAAATATTATCACCTACATTATCATAGTTTTTCTGTCAATCATTCTTTCAAATAGAAATAATGTTTCATGAAAACAAATGTGTCTAATTCTACATAGTTCTCAAATTATCACTTAAGTTCTTTTGCCCGAGACAGTTACTGTGTTCCAGTGTACAACAGAAAGGCTTTATGCATTTTTCCTGCCTTGTCATACAGTATTAAAAAGATGTGCTCAAAGGTGAAGATTTAATACAGTAATAAGTTTTATTTTTCATCAAGAACACTCTCAGTAAAATTGTTTAAAAAGAAAAAAAAAGAACTTTCAGTCCAGTTTGGTAATACTGACTGGATTCATGCTAAGGCACTTGCATTTTACCTACCACCTTTGCTTTTTCATCATCCATAAAAATGCCAGTATGAAGAAACAATGTCTTAGTGTTATCATAAAATATTTTCTTTTATTATAGAAGTTGCAGGTATGGAGCACTATAATTCAACAACCGCATACACCACAAAATGATCAGCAGCACAAGTCTAGCTGCCATCCATCACTTTACTACTGATCCCCTTCACTCATCGCATCCAGCCCCAACCCACTTCCTCTCTGGCACCATTAATCTTGTGCTCTGTATCTGTGAGTTTGTTTTTGTTTGGTTTGGTTGGTTTTTTAGATTCCACATATGGGTAAAATCATAAGGTATTTGTCATTCTCTGCTGAATTGTTTCACATAGCATAACCTTTAGGGTTGATTCATGTTGTTCCAAATGAAGGATTTCATTCTTTTTTGTGACTTAGTAGTATTTGTGTGTGTGTGTATCAGTGGACACTTAAGTTGTTTCCATATTTTGGCTGTTACCTCATAAACCACCAAAAATGTGTTATGGACTCTCAAGGGTCCTCAATTCATACTTTGAAAACTAATAAAAATAGAGAAAAGTTGGCTAAAGCTCAAAGAATAGCAAGTATTATGAGATACTACAGTAAGAGCAGAGGAAAAAGCTTCTGACTTTTTGCTTTTTATACTGGTCAATTAGGGAGAGAATTTGGGGGATGATAGGTGCTCATCATATCCTGAAAGAAGGCAAACATGTGCAGTCACCTTTTTAAAAAATCTGTATCTTGAGTGGAAATAAGGAGAACTAGCTACAACTGATTGAATATAACTGTATCCACAAGGCCTTGGAAGAATTTCAACCCAAATTAAAATAGGAGATCTCTGAACTCTAGGGAAGAATGTCTTCCAAAAAAAAGAAATTCTAAGCAACAGACAAAATGAGGAACAAGCTAAAGATGGTTAACATTTTCCTTCTCTCAACAAGAAAAGAAGGATGGTTCCAGGTCTCAAAGAAAAACAAAAACTATACAAGACAATCTGACCCAAATAAGATCCAAAGTATGATATGATTTGAGCAATGGATGGAAGGAAAGAAGAGAGAATCCATTTATTGATGCCTGGAAATTTCTCTTTTGAGTTAATAAGAGATTTTGACTTTGGATTTGTAGAGGAGAAAGTATTTGCACATCTTATAATAATATAAATACTATTTACTCTTTATATGTGTATATAACTATACACAATTTTTAGGTTAATTATATAAATATTTCAGTTAAATGTACATGCTATTTACATACATGTAATTACATATGTATGTGCTCAGTCAGTCATGTCTAACTTTTTGAAACCCCATGGACAGTAGCCATGTAGCTTCAATACTGAACCAGATTGCCAGTTCCTGCNTTTCAGTTAAATGTACATGCTATTTACATACATGTAATTACATATGTATGTGCTCAGTCAGTCATGTCTAACTTTTTGAAACCCCATGGACAGTAGCCATGTAGCTTCAATACTGAACCAGATTGCCAGTTCCTGCTCCAGGGAATCTTCCCAAGCCAGAGATCGAACCCACATCTCTTGCATCTCCTGCTTTGGCAGGCAGGTTCTTTACCACTAGTGTCACCTATATAACCAAAAGACAAAAATCAAGATTTCAATAGGGTTGCAGAACAATGTGTTAATGTCTATATTATAGATGGTGGGCAGAAGAGATGCAGAGGGAATGGGAATCCCTGAGAATCTCCTCAGTAATGGGGAGTCAGAAATGCAATTTACAATTAACAGAAAAAGAAGTACAGGGAAACTTTATTAAGTATTCTTTAGCATTACAGAGTTAAGAGATTTAGAAAATCATACAACTATCATAAATTGGGGAAAGTGGGAGAGAGAGATCTTGTGAATGAGCTAAATTTTCTTTAATAGTGCTGACTCAAGAGATAATGTTTAATTATGATAAATCCAAAAATGAGAATATAAATTATATTATTTGTGCTGGTAGTTTAGTCGCTAAGTCGTATCCATCTCTGTGACCCATGGACTGTAGCCCACCAGGCTCTTCTGTTCATGGAATTTCTCAGGCAAGAAGACTGGAATGGGTTGCCATTTCCATCTCCAGGGGATCTTCCTGACCCAGGGATCAAACCTGTATCTCCTACATTGCAGGTGTTCTCCTGCACTGCAGGCAGATTGTCTACCACTGAGCCAGCAGGGAAGCCCAAATTCTATTATTTAGATGGTCTTAATATTAAAAATATTTGACAACTATTAATATTGTGGCATAGGCACATGATGATCAGACCAGACGTCTATATGTTTAGAGCGAAAACTGCCTGGGACACACTGGGTCTGTATCACCTCTTTTTAAAACAGAAGTGGGGGACTTCCTTGGTGGTCCAGTGGTTAAGACTCTGAGCTGCAATGCAGGGGATAGTGGTACAAACCCTATTCAAGGAACTAAGATGCTGCATGCCAGTGATATGGCCCAAAATAAATCATTCTTTTAAAAAAAGAAGAAGGCTGAATTACATTTGAAAAAACAAACAAATCAACAGAATTAGGAAGATAACAACTGTAAGAAATAAAGACAGGAGCAGGCCAAAAAGTAGTCAGGGCGAAGGTAGGAAACTATTGCTTTTTATTAAAAGCCTTTCTCTGCTATTTTAATTTTTACTGTATGCATGTATTACTTTGATGAGAAATAATATTAATGTATAAAAAGGATTTTTCATCCTATTAGTTGTTAAAACTCTTTAAATATTGTGCCATCATTCTCCTTAACATCTGTAAGCAATTGATGTTCAGTAGAAATAAATTTAATAAAATATCTCCTTAGTAAACATTTCCNAAAAGGATTTTTCATCCTATTAGTTGTTAAAACTCTTTAAATATTGTGCCATCATTCTCCTTAACATCTGTAAGCAATTGATGTTCAGTAGAAATAAATTTAATAAAATATCTCCTTAGTAAACATTTCCTTGGTTTAGTAGCAGACTTTTTAATGTATCCTCATATATATTCTCAAGCATATATAATGGAATTACTTCAAATTTTAATTTAAAAGATAATTCATACTTTTATTTCTTTCTCAGGATGACAGGGAAGCAATGGAAAGTGTCCTAAAACATATAGCTTGTCTCTAGGGCACATTCCTTTAAAAGTTATCAATGCTTTTAAATGGTAGGAGAATCTCCTTACCAAAATTAAAGATGATGTTGGGGATTTTATTTTACTTTTAATGAATAGGCTCCAATGACCCATAACTTGTATCTCTATGGCACAATTAACTATCCTTACTGTTCTTTAGATCACCACAGAGAACAAGAGGCCTACAATAATTACTAGAAGATGTATTTTGAGGACATTGCTTTACTTGAATTTATGAGTAGCACAATTAGTCACAGATATTGTCGGCTACAAGAAATAAGTCCATGAAAAATAGTCTCCTAAGTAACATAGATGCCTGTGCTAAGAATTATTTGCATGTTGGACTAATTCATTCTGAAGGTATATGAAGTCAGTAAAGGAAATTATGTAGTAAAAGTTATCAAAACATGAAACTTACTTGCCATTTTCATATGTTTCAAAACCTAGAATTTTATAAAGTTTTGTGTACATTTATAGATATGAAAAAAATGTTTATAATATTGGACAGTTGTTATGTTACAAGGTATAGAGGTATGGGAAGTGGACAAGTCAGTATACCAGAAAGTTTGGGTTCACTTGGAGGAGGGCTGGACACAAATTTAAAGTTACAGTCCATCTAACCAACACCTCCATCTTGAGTCAACTTCCTCAATGCATTTATATATCAGTGTCTTTGTATAGTAGTTTGGGTCTCCAGGGTCAAATAGAACAGCATTTCAGGTCACATGGCTCTATTCTTTTGTAAGTTTCAAACACTCAATTTATAGTTCCTTCTTTACTTATGCTTATTATTTAATTTTATAGATTTCATGCAATATAAATATAATGTTTAGTACATAGTTTAGTCAGACCTATCAAAAAAGTGGAATTTCTACATGTAGGCACATAATATAACTATGAGAAATGGAAACGAAATCTTCCCTTTAGTAAGCATATTAAATTATTCAAATCGAATAGCTTTCTGTCTGTACACATATGTCTACAACAGCCTAATCAAAAGCAAAGATAGAAAGTTAATAATTCAAAGCTTTGGTTATCTCTAATCAAATAGGTGGACCTTTGAGGCTATAAAAGTCATATATACATAAATATGTAAAGTACATAAATATATAAAAAGTCTGAAAGAATATTGCTAGAGGCCTGTATTTATTTAAAGTACCAATTAAGTCTTGAGTCATTTGTTAAAATCATGAGTTCTAGCAAATATCTGTAGAAAGATATCAAAATTAGTCTTACATTTAGTATAGGTTTATCAGCTGACGCAACAAGTTTACATAAGTCATATTACTAAAGTATTTGTTTTTGTCCTATAGTTAAAGTATTTGGAAGCAGAGTTCTTATGGTCTTAGGATATAACAAATGAAAGTGTATTAAAATCTGTTTTAAAGCACATTATTTCTACCTAAGAAAGCAAATTTAATGCACTAGCTTCTTCCCCATTCATTCAATTACTTATTCACCATTCATCTCATAAATATTTATTGAGCTCCCTGCTCCTACACTACTGTAGGGAAAGCAGAAGCATAAAGTATATGGCCGTAATAGCATGCGATAAGTGCTCGAGGTTATTTACCAAGTTAGGCCATTCATGAAAACAAATAAGTTAATTACAAAAAGTCCCTCAATAATGTTACTTCCAAAGTAACTGGGTTTAAAAATAAAAAGTTGCCTACATTAGGCTTCATTATACTGTAAAAGAACTGGTGAGTGAAAAACTCTAGAATTATTATATTTACATTAAGGAAAATTAGGCAAGATGCCTATCTTCTTAACTTCATATTCATTTAATGGATGCTCATTCTTCATCTTTTCTCTTCAGTTATAGAAATGCTTAAAAGGCCTTATAACAGGTTCATTTTAATAAGAGAGAGGACAATCATATAGAAAATGGCTAAATTATTCTGTTTAGGGTTTCACTGTTTATTTATTTATTTATTTATTTTTGCCTCAGGCTTTGGGGACATTAAGGCCATGTTATAAATCCTGGTCACTGCTTTTTCTAAAGAGCAAAAATGAGACTTTATTAGCATCTCAGTGGTTGCCTCAATAATGACAAAACAGTTGCTCATTACTGCTCATTAGTTTCATATTAGATTCATTTGCCGTAGCAATACATCTTCTATTCATACTCAATTGCAAAACACCCGATATGATTTGACACCTGCCATACAATAGAATTCATTAGATAGTAATAACATAAATAGAAATTCAGGAGCTGGACTTCTATTTGCCTCTCTGATGACTCTGTACAGGAAAAGGCCTCTGAAATCATCTAGGCTAGAATAAGATAAATATGCACAGCAGATAATCAAGATTTTCAAATACCAAATTTTTCTGTCTATAGCAATGTTCTATAACACAATGTAATATTTTTATGAGTGACATGATTTCCAAAATAATAAAGCATCCTACTATACAGATGAAATGAAATGTTATTTTAAAAACCATATTGAATAAAAAAACAGCCTAAGATTTTTTTAAATCACAAGATAGACCAAATTTGTTCTCATACACTTCATATTTTTCATACATTTATGCTCTAATTCATGGGAAGCAATCAGGTTTCAAAATGTACCTAATCATTACTTCTGATATTCAATTATGTTTGTTTACTTGAATTCTTGTGAATATTGCTACATGTCACTGAATATAAAAAAGAAGAGGATTTCAAATAGTATTCTTTTGTTTAGATTCATGTCCTCTAAATCACCTAAGTGCAACACAGAAATCCAAAATGAATGACTGCTCTTGCTCCCCAGAAATGTTTTAGGGAAATCTAAAGTGCTTTGCTTCAGGTAAGAAAGTCAATTGTTAACTTTTTTATATTTCCATTTCCATTTCTTCCTCTGAAGGAGGAGCTGAATTTGGATAGGTGGAAACTGGGAAACAAATATTTTAGAGAAGAGAAAAGAACTGCCCTCAGTTTAGAAGTAGAAATGAGTATAGGAAATATTGATGATGTCTACAATAGCTATTTTACAATATATTGGGTTGGCCAAAAACTTCATTTGAGTTCTCATACGCTGTTACAGGAAAAAAAAAAAAACCCCAAAGAACTTTTTGGCCAAACAAATATTTAAAGCTTGTAAATAAGATATTTTCCTATATATGCTGCCTCTTTACAGACATCAGAAAAAGTTTTTATAAGTCACATTACTAAAATATGTGTCATGAGCCATGAATAAGTCATAACTTATTCTGTTCTATTTCACAACCATTTTTTTAGGCATTCACACTATTCCAGGGGTTATGAGGCCATGATATTCATACTTTGTGCAAGTAGAATTTAACAACACTTTGCCATTTCCATCAAATTATAAACTTCAAAGAATCTCAATATTGGCCAACTTTTTGGCCAACCCAATATTTAAAGTTTTTAAATAAGGTATTTTCACATATATACTGCCTTTTTGCAGACATCGGAATATGGTGGTCCCCTTTATTCAGGGTTTTGTGTTTCATAACTTTAATTACCTGCTGTCAACCATGGTCCAAAGATGTTATTTTATTCCTTAATATTCCTCAAAAATGATTGATTTTCTTCAATTTTATCTTTTATCAAAAAACTAATACTTAAAGAAAAGAGTATAAATGTTTCTAACTCTTTTATATATGTGGTTGTATTGGCTAAGTTTTAATAGGCTACATAAATAAAACTTCTCTCAGATAAACATTTACCTGGGTTCTTTCACTGAATCAGACAAAGAATCCAAACATTTTGCTTTGTGAAATATCAAAAATTTTGAAGTTAATCAGGGAATATTGAGACATAAACTGGTTCTTCCAGTCCAGTAGAAAACCATTTTTAAAACTGTATAAGTAATAGTCTATCATAGTCTCAGCAGTCACAGTGAATGTAAAGACTTAAAGGCTAGCTAGCCACTATTCTAATTCCAAAGGCCAGTTAGTTGACCATTTAGTCTAATTTCACAGTTGAAAAGCAAAGAAATTCCAAAATATTCAGGCATTAACATTCATATGATGAAGATTTGCAGTTTTACTGATAATCTAGAAAGTATTCATCAAGAATTGTCAAATGCACTGTCTTCTGTTTCATATGTCTTTATAAATTAGCGTGGTCAGTATGTAGGGATTTAGATGCAAAAACTCTTTTGCCAGGAAACCAGGCTTACATAGGGATTAATGTATTAAAAGAAAAATAAAAGAAGAAGATAAAGCTGTTAATACATTAAAAAATCATCAAAATGGATTGGTTTTCTTTAAAAATCATTGATTTCATTTTTTCAAAAGCAATGTAAGCTCAGCTCATGGTAGAAAATTTGAAAAATTTAGAAACGGCACAGATTAAAATTAAAATAATTTCAAGTTCCAGTATGAATTTCAAAATACATTTTAGAAAGCATTTACTTTTTGATACATTTATTTCTAATCTTCCAACTATTAATTTGGTTTACAAAATAGGGATTATATTGGGTACTGTTTTTAACAATAGGATAATTAAATGTAAAATGTCAGTAAGTGAAGTAAAGAGCAATTTAAGCCTAATTGAATAAAAGTTAAGATGCAAAACAAATCTGATGAAATGATATAAAAATCTAGTAAGAAGAAAAAAAGACATAAAAGAGGAATTAAAAACATGGGAGAACAATTGAAAATGTCAGTAACAGCATTCAAAAAGATAAAATGTAAACATTCTTCCAGAGTTGTTTTAAATATCAAAACTCAGATTAAGAATACCAGTCAATCTTAAACAGACTTAAAATTCTTAGACACAATTGTATATTAATACATCTTAGGTAAATAAAGTGAGTGAGTGAAGTGAAGTTCGCTCAGTCATGTCCAACTCTTTGCTATCCCATGGACTGTATATCCATGGAATTCTCCAGGTAANCTTAAAATTCTTAGACACAATTGTATATTAATACATCTTAGGTAAATAAAGTGAGTGAGTGAAGTGAAGTTCGCTCAGTCATGTCCAACTCTTTGCTATCCCATGGACTGTATATCCATGGAATTCTCCAGGTAAGAATATTGGAATGAGTAGTCTTTCCCTCCTCCAGGGGATCTTCCTGACCCAGGTATCGAACCCAGGTATCCTGCATTGCAAGCAGATTCTTTACCTGTTGAGCTACAAAGGAACAGCATATATACAGAAAAGATTCCAAAAGTTTCTGGCAATGGTTTTACTTTTAAAAAAATGAGTAGACAGTCCTATTTCCAATCATTGGGAACTTGGAAATTTTGACCAGTCTTCCTCTGAGAACTAGGAAATTTGAACAACAAAAAAAAATTGTTTCAAATCATTAGACAATAACAGGCATTGAAAATTTATGTATCAAAGATAGAAAATGAAAAAGAAACTCAAAATGTAAAACCAGGCATTTGATTGCTTTCTCCTTAAAAACTTATACTGATTCTGGAAAATCTAATCCACCTGAGAAACTGAGCAGTGATTTCACTGGACTTGTGAAGACTGAGAAAAATTAGCATGTGTAGTCTAGGGCATGGAAAGTCTCCTGGGCTACTCACAAGGGGTAAGGGTGAACCAGACAGACCTTTCTGTTTTAGAGACTGAAGCTTAGCTTTGAATGAAACTAATATTTGATTGATTTAAGGTAATCAGGAATTGTTGATTGTTTCTACCAGCTTTCTAGACTTCCCTGGTGGCTCAGACGGTAAAGCGTCTTGCTTACAATGTGGGAGACCTGGGTTCAATCCCTGGGTCAGGAAGATCCTCTGGAGAAGGAAATGGCCACCCACTCCAGTACTCTTGCCTGGAAAATCCCATGGACAGAGGAGCATGGTGAGCTATAGTCCACGGGGTCGCAAAGAGTCGGACACAACTGAGCGACTTCACTTCACAAACTTTCTACCAGAAGCAAATATAAATTATCTATGGAAGACAGCAACATCATCCTGTATCTCAAGTATCTTAATATCTGTCACTCAATCAATAAAAAGCATATATATGAAGAAAAAAGATAAAGTGACCTAAACTAAAAGAACCAATGGGCACTAAATATTTGTAAAGGTTGATTTCTTTCTTATTTTTATTGGGTAGGCCAAAGGTTTGTTTGGTTTTTGGCAAGGGATGGCTCTAGCCTTTAGTCATTCTTAACTTAATTCGAAACAACTTCATTACATTGTATTGTGACAGTTGTCATGTTAACATGCATTTTTTAAAAACTTACCAGAATTGGTGAATTTTTGCGTAGACATTTTAATATTGAAGATGGAAAAAAACCAGCAAATCTTTTAGCATATGATGCTTTGTTACGGCTTCCCGGGTGGCACAGTGGTAAATAATCCGCCTTCCAATGCAGTAGGTGCAAGAGACGCGAGTTTGATCCTTGGGTTGGGAAGACACCCCAGAGAAGGAAATGGCAACCCACTTCAGTATTCTTGCCTGGAAACTTCCATGGACAGAGGAGCCTGGTGGTCTACAGTCCATGGGGTCACAAAGAGTCAGACACAATTGAGCGACTGAGCACAACCACACGTGCTTAATTATTTCAAGAAAGGTAAAAATACAACTGAAACACACACACAAAAAAATGATTTTTATTTGTGCCATGTATGAAGAAAATTCTGTAACCAGTTGAATATGTCAAAAGTTGCTTGCAAAGTTTTGTGCTTGCGATTTCTCACCAGACAATACTCCTTGTTCAGGTAGACTAGTTGAAGTTGATAGCAATCAAATCGAGACATTAACTGAGAATAATCAATGTTATACCACACAAGAGATAGCCAACATACTCAGAATATCCAAATCAGGAGGTTAAAATCATTTGCACCAGCTTGATTATATTAATTGCTTTGATGTTTGAATTCTATGTAAGTTAAGCAGAAGAAGAAAAACCTTGACTGTATTTCTACAGGCAATTTTCTACTTAAATGTAATGAAGATGCTCTATTTTTAAAACAAAGTGTGATGGGGAATGATAAGTGGATACAGCACAATAATGTGGAATCCATGGGGCAGGTGAAATCAATCACCACCGACCACACCAAAGGCCAGTTTTCATGCAAAGAAGGTGATGTGTGTATATGGTCAGTTCCTTCCAGAAAACTAGACTTAATTCCAATGAGTACTGCTTCGGGTTGAGATCAACTGAAGTCAGCCGTGGATAAAAGGTTACAGATTTAGTCAACAGAAAATGCATAAACTTCCATCAGGGAGACCACATGTTTATTTGATGACCAGGCGAAAACTGTTAACTGCTTGACTGGGAAGTTCTGATTCATCAGCCATATTCACTAGACATTGCACCTTCAGATATCCATTTATTTCAGCCTTTACAGAATTCTCTTAATGAAAAATGTTCCAATTCCCTGAAATATTGTAAAAGGAAGTTGGTACAGTTCTTTGTTCAAAAAGAACTAATGTTTTGGGAAGATGGAATTATAAAGTTGTCTGGAAAAATGGCAAAAGGTAGTGAAACAAAATGATGAATATGTTGATCAATAAAAAAAATTATCTTTGGTTTTTACTTAAAAACCAAAGGAAATTTTTTGCCAATCCAGTAGTTTAAAAATAATATAATTTTTCAATCCAGTAGTTTAAAAATAATATAATTAATAGATCTAGTATGTCTTCTTATACCTGATCACTTTGCTTTCACATCACCTGTGATGTTCACACCTTGGATTATATGCATATTTTATTTAATTTCTAATTTGATGTTCTGCTGTGTCAGTTTTGATCATTCTGCTCTTTGCATGTCATCTACTATTTCAGACTATTCCAGTTTCATTTTATTCCTAAAGCCCATATTTTATTGAAATTGTAAAGAGTACAACATAGTTGCTAATTTTTTTCCAAAGGCAAGTAGGGTTTAGATATGCATTCACTAATGAGATTATGTTTTGTTGATTCCTCATGTTGATTTTTTTTTTCCTGGATATCTCATTCTTTAATGAGGAGCAACCAGTATGTCCAGGCCTACATGCTGTAAATTGACAATGTGAATATGCATTCCAAATTTTCTTCTACTCAGTGTCTACTGGGATACTGACAAAATTCTCCTCTTATATTAATCTGGAGAACAATACATGTGTACTCTTGAGTTTATAGTTTCTGGTTAATGCTTATTTGGTGCAACTGAGACAGAATTGCTTTATCCCCACTGTTGTTATTGTTGACTCGCTCAGTTGTGTCTGACTCTTTGCAACCCCATGGACTTCAGCATGCCAGTCTTCCCTGTCCTACACTATCTCCTGGTGTTTGCTCAAATTCATGTCCATTGAGTCGATGATGCCATTCAACCATCTCATCCTCTGTTGCCCCCTTTTTCTCTTGCCGTCGATCTGTCCCAGCATCAGAGTCTTTGTCAGTGAGTTGGCTCTTCACATCAGGTGGCCAACCTGTAGGAGCTTCAGCTTCAGCATCAGTCCTTCCAATGAACATTTCTTTATGACTGACTGATTTGATGTCCTTGCAGTCCAAGTGACTCTTAAGGGTCTTCTCCAGCATCACAGTTCAAAAGCATCAATTCTTTAGCACTCATTCAGCTTTCTTTACAGTCCAACTCTCACATCCATAAATGACTACTGGAAAAACCATAGTTTGACTGTATGGACACGGGTCAGAAAAGTGATATCTCTGCTTTTTAATATGCTATCTAGGTTTGTCATAGCATCTCTTCCAAGGAGCAGGCGTCTTTTAATTTCATAGCAGCAGTCACAATCAACAGTGATTTTGGAGTCCAAGAAAATAAAATCTGTCACTATTTCCATTGTTTCCCCATCTATTTGCTATGAAGTGATGGGACCAGATACCATGATCTTAGTTTTTTGAATGTTGAGTTTAAGCCAACTTTTTCACACTCTTTCACCTTCATCAAGAGGCTCTTTATTTCCTCTTTGTTTTATGCCATTAGAGTAGTATCATCTGCGTCTGAGGTTATTGATATTTCTCCAGGCAATCTTGATTCCAACTTGAACTTTATCCAGCCCAGAATTCCACATGATGTACTCTGCATGTAAGTTAAATAAGCAGGGTGACAATATACAGCTTTGATGTACTCTTTCCCAATTTTGAAACAGTCCATTATTCCGTATCCCATCCTAACTGTTGCTTCTTGATCAACATACAGGTTTCTTGGGAAGCAAAGTAACCTTGTATTCCCATCTCTTTAATAATGTTCCACAGATTTTTGTGATCCACACAGTCAAAGGCTTTAGCGTAATCAATAAAGCAGAAGTAGATGTGTTTCTGGAATTCTCTTGCTTTTTCTATGATCCAGTGGATGTTAGGAATTTGATCTTTGGTTCCGCTGCATTTCCTCTGGTTCTTCTTATCTCTACTACCTGGTTCCTTTACAGTGAAAGGTCAGTCTGGTGTATTGTTAAAAGTATAGTATCTCAAAACATATCACTCAGGTTCAAACCCAGCTCTGCAACCTATTGGAGGTGTGACCTTGGGCACATCACTTAGCTTGTCTCTGCTTTAATTAGCATAGCTCTAAAACAGAGATGATAATCCTTACCTCACAGTGCTGCTATAATTTTGTGGCAAATGAATGTGACTGCTTATTAATTTATGTTTGGGTCTTTCTTTAATATTGTTTTAAATTTATTTTTAATTGAAGGATAATTGCTTTACAATGTTGTGTTGATTTTTGCTGTACAACAGCATGAATCATCCATAAGTATATGTACATCCCCTACCTCTTTATCTTCCCTCCCACCTCCCCATCCCATCCCCCTAGATCATCATAGAGCACGGGGCTAAGCTCCCCGTGGTGTACAACAACTTCCCACTAACTATCTATTTTACACATGGCTACTCAATTCATCCCACCCTCTCCTTCTCCTGCTTGCCAGTTGAAAATAAAAATCTCTACACAGTACTAATTCCCTTAATTCCCTATGTTTTTCTATTTCTACTCTCACTTACAGCTGATTTAATATCTCTCCCTATTCACCTCTGTCTAGTTTACATACTATGCCTTTCAGACACTCAACTGATAGGAAATTTAATGTTGGTCAATTTTGTTTGCCTTAGCTAAGGAATAATCTCTTTGTGGTTGAACACAGGCCTCCATTTCTGATATAGGAATGGGGAATAGGGACTCATTCCCATCTACTATCTGCCTGTCCATGCAACACTTTTGGGGACCCAGACATGAGTGCCATCCTTCTCAATCTGATACTTTTGAAAAATTAATACTTTAAGTTTAGCAACTCTGTGTATCCCTCCCCCTCATAGAAGACTCTATGGCCTCACTTTATAAAGATGAAAGAACTGAGGTTCAGAGAAACTTAGCATCACAAAGCTAGTAAATGGAAGAGCTAGACTTATTTTTCACTCCATCATACTACAAATGATTCCTCTTTCTACCCTCAAACTGGGTCAACTTTTGTTGTTTCCTACATCATTAATGATGTCACTATTTGTGTAGTTTTGTGGACTAAATTTCTGAGTTCACCTTAACCTTCCGGGTCCCTCATCATCGCTCATGTCCCATTGATTTTCCACTCCTGTTTATTTCACTTCTGAATTAGAACTAAAGCCACCCACTTCTCTTCCTTTCTACCTCCACAATATCAGTGCATGTAGGCATCATCTTTCCCGGGACCCCTTCCTTAGGCTAACCCACATTCACTCTGATGCTCCCCGATCTATCCTCCAGGACACTGTCAATGCAGTTTCTCTCATTGTTGAAAACTCCCAGACACAGTTTGGCCACTTCCTACCCCTCCCAACACTGACTCACATCCTTTCCTACTACCTCTCAGTTTAAGCATCCCTTTCTTGGGGAAGCTTTCTCTGACTTCCTTTGATTACCTGAATCCTTCCAGGTTAATTGAGTCTTGTCTGCCTCTACCCTGCCCAGAATGATATCTCTAAAAAGAGAGGGAATTTTCTCTATATGTTTACCTAAAGCAATGCTTGGCCCAGAACAGGCCCTCAAATAAATATTTAACACATTATTCACTTTATAGTAAAGTTGGAACTCTAAAAGTGTTCCTGTAACAAATTGAAAAATAAAAGTCATATGATTATCTCAATCGACGCAGAGATGGCCTTTGACAAAATTCAACATCCATTTATGATAAAAACTCTCCAGAAAGCAGGAATAGAAGGAACATACCTCAACATAATAAAAGCTATATATGAGAAACCCACAGCAAACATTATCCTCAATGGTGAAAAATTGAAAGCATTTCCCCTAAAGTCAGGAACAAGACAAGGGTGCCCACTCTCACCGCTACTATTCAATATAGTTCTGGAAGTTTTGGCCACAGCAATCAGGGCAGAAAAAGAAATCAAAGGAATCCAAATTGGAAAAGAAGAAGTAAAACTCTCACTGTTTGCAGATGACATGATCCTCTACATAGAAAATCCTAAAGACTCNAGTTCACCCAGACTCGCGTCCATCGAGTCAGTGATGCCATCCTGCCATCTCATCCTCGGTCATCCCCTTCCTCTCCTGCCCCAATCCCTCCCAGCATCAAAGTCTTTTCCAATGAGTCAACTCTTCACATGAGGTGGCCAAAGTACTGGAGTTTCAGCTTTAGCATCATTCCTTCCAAAGAAATCCCAGGGTTGATCTCTTTCAGAATGGACTGGTTGGATCTCCTTGCAATACATATCAGATTTTTAAAAAATATATATTTAACAGCCCAGAGCATCTTTTCTTTGGTAATGTCAGAGAAGTCACTGAATTTGATGTCACTGAATTTGCATTAGGAGCAGCAACTTTTCCCCAAACAGTAGCTGCCTTAGGGCAAGGGCAAATCTTCAGCAATGCTGGCTAGACTGGGTTGGTCATAGACTCTGCTCTAGATATACCACCCAATGAAATTTGTTTTGGTTACTAATATACATGGCATTCCTTTTAGGGTTTTTTTCCAATTCTTTTCAGTTCTAAAGTTCTTATTCTATTTATGATGATTTCAACTGCCAGTCAAAAAGCTTCTATCCAAAACTGCTAGCTGAGAAGACACTTGAATTGGAATTTCTATTAATAAGTTTTGTAAACAATGACTTAGTGTCATTCATCGGATAAGTTATATTAAATCATGGAAGAAAGACACAAGATGTGTCTGGTGTGTTTTTCCTCCTGATGGATTTTTTTCCCTGCCTAATAATAGTCATTAAATTGTTAAGACGATAAGAGATGTGTGAAAGCAAAGTATTTCAGTTGTGTCCAACTCTTTGTGACCTCATGGACTGTAGCCTACCAGGCTCCTCTGTCTATGGGATATTCCAGGCAAAAGTACTGAAGTGGATTGCCATTTCCTTCTCCAGGTGATCTTCCCAACCCAGGGATTGAACCCAGATCCCCCACATTGTAGGCAGATGCTTTACCATCTGAGCCACCAGGGAAGCCCAAAAGAGATGTGTTCATGGCATTTACTCCTCCTGACATTTCATTTTTGGGTCTTGTTAATATACTGGGAGATTAAAACCAGTTCCACAAAATGAAATTGTTTACAGTTGAAATCCAGGGGTTCTCATTGTTATGCCACAAATTCAAATTCATAAAATCATTTGCTTATATAAATGCTATTATCTGAACTAAATATCACTTCCTATATGGAAAGCAATATCTGCATATGTCATTTTCCAGCAACAGTTCTCTAAGTCTCCGATACCAGCTGGGTATTCTACAATTCATTCATATTCTGACACTAACTACCCAGAGTTAGCATCAGACTCCATAGATATAAGAGCTCAGTCACGTAAGACTACATTCACTTCAGACACCAGTCACAATTCCTGGGTCCTACACTTCTGTCAGACTTGTCTAAAATTCAGGAGCTCCCACAACCTATCCCTACCCTCAGCTTCAGTAATTATTAATAGAATGATTCATAGCACTCAGAAAAATCACTGTACCTGGATTACTGATTTATTGTAAGGGTTACAACTCAGCCAAATGGTTAAGATGCATAGGGCATGGTATTAGGAGGAAGGAGCAGAGCTTTCAGGCCTTCTCCAGGAGAGCCACCCTCCCAGCACTTTGAGGTGTTTACCAGCACAAAGCTCCCTGAATCTCATTGGTTTTCAAGGTCTTATTCCTTAGACCTGCTTGATTAAATCATTGATCACAGGTGATTAAACTCTATTCCCAGCCACTTACCCCTACAAGAAGTGTGGCCAGTTTCTCCCTTGAAATTATCTAAAGGGTCACCTTGAGTCACCTCTTGAGCATAAATTCATAGTGAAAAAAGTTCATTTCTATGAACAACAGAAGACACTCCATCACTCAGGAAATTCCAAGGTTTTTTTAGGAGCTCTGTGACAGGAACCACGAATAAAAACCAATTTTTTTATACAAGCCTGGGTAAATCATGTTTACTGGCAGATACTTTGCATGTTATATCTAAATAATACTATTTTTTGTAGCCAGATACTTTGAATTTTTTAATGAAAAAAAATAAAATTTAAATCTTCCAGTGTGTTTTAATGTGGCAAAAACTTTGTTAAACATTCCAGTATCTAAAAAAATCCAAATTATGCAGGGTTTCAAATCATCCCTAGGAGGAAGTAAGTTTATGGAGAATAATAATATTTCAAAAAAAGTGAAATTTTAACTTTAAATGTATTCTATTTTAAAAAATAAATTATTTTAATTCCAAGTTTTACTTATTTATTTATTTGGCTATGCTGTCTTAGTTGCAGCTTGCATGAGCTTCAGTCTTTGTTGCAGAATGGGGAATGTTTAGTTGCAACATGTGGGATCTAATTCCCTGACCACAGATCAAACCCAGGTCCCCTGCATTAGGAGCGCAATCTTAGCCACTGGAACACCAGGGAAGTCCCTTAATTTCTGTTTTAGGTGAACAAAATTAAACAAAAAATAATCAAGAAGAAAAATAATTAGGGTCTCTGTTTTTTAAATGCCAACACATTTTAATGGTGAAATATGAAAATAGAAATATAAAAAGATCTATAAATATTATAACCAAAGTTTGATTTTTACCATGAGATTGGACTGTGAAGAAAGCTGAGTGCCCAAGAATTGATGCTTTTGAACTGTGGTGTTGGAGAACGCTCTTGAGAGTCCCTTGGACTGCAAGGAGATCCAACCAGTACATTCTAAAGGAGATCAGCCCTGGGTGTTCTTTGGAAGGAATGATGCTAAAGCTGAAACTCCAGTACTTTGGCCACCTCATGTGAAGAGTTGACTCGTTGGAAAAGAGTCTGATGCTGGGAGGGATTGGGGGCAGGAGGAGCAGGGGACGACCGAGGATGAGATGGCTGGATGGCATCACCGACTCGATGCACATGAGTTTGGGTGAACTCTGGGAGTTGGTGATGGACAGGCAGGCCTGGTGTGCTGTATTTCATGGGCTCGCAAAGAGTAGGACAGGACTGAGCAACTGAACTGAAACTGAACTGAAACTGTATAAGTGGACTCAGAAAAGGCATTTTTGTAACTTCCAGCTACATTTATTTGTATCTGTTCTTTGCACATTTACTAAGGCCATCAAAAATGCATAATGAGAGAGCAGTGGCAGAACACTTGGTCTAGATAATATATTTACATATTCTGATTACTAATACCCTATGTGATGTTGAAAAAATAAATAAATTAAAATGTCTTCCAGTGCTAGCTTAGTAGAGAATTTAATTTCAATTATCTAAAAAAATTTTTGAATATGTATTTCTCTTCCTATATTTTTAATAAGTAATACTTGCTAAAGAGTTTTGTAAAAAGAGACAGGTATAGTAACTTGTTCAATACAAACTGATTAAATTTTCCATGTTATTTTTATATTGAACTGCAATATGTTCTCAATTTACTCAAATTTTGCACGTGTTATAGGTTAATTCTTTAATAATACTTTCAGAAGAAATATCACTTAGACAATAACGATATTGCAGTGTTTCTACTTTCTTATAGCAAGGATTTAATAGCAGCTATTCTTAGCTGAGATAATTCTTTGCTAATTAGTTCATGTTATCAGTTTTTAAAAATTGATACATGTACTAAAAAGTCATGCACAAACTTGGGAACATACCATGTTGTAATTTGCTCTAGCTGGTGCCCTTTTCTATCTTCCTAAAGAGATAAACCACTGAATCTATACAATGTATGTTGGACAATAGCAGTGTAAATTATCACTACTATATGAGCAAGTATGATTCCAATTAATACAATGTCCTTTGTTATACTTAAATACCTATCTTAATTTGTATTATGAGGTTTTCTTTGATTATTAATTTTCGATTCACTCCTTTTTCGTTTTCTAGAATTAAGTCTCTGGGCTCCTGAATTATACTGCCTAACTCTACCACTTACAAATCTTCAGTCTTTGAACAAGTTATTTAACTGTTCTGTGCCTTGGTTTCCTCATCTGTAAAATGGAGAACATATTAGCATTCACCTAATAATGCCATTGTGAGGATAACATCTCATCGCATGTAAAGGATAAAAAAAGACTCTAGCACATAATAAAAGGTTAACAAACACGAATTATTATTGATAGTCTTATCACCATATTCCTATAGAACTTCTAATTTATAGATTCTTTATTGTGTTTCAATTTTGAATAGGGTTTGCACTTAAATCCAATCTTTTAAAATTTCTAAATTGCTACATTTGCATGGATGCCATGTTTTCTAGACTCTTGTGGGGAACATGAACTAGAGAGTTTTAAAAATTTGCTCCTGTTTCTTGAAATAAATCTGTTTTGTTACCTCCAAAGGATAATTGCTTTATCTCCTCACAATGGTTTCCCTCCCCAGAATTACTAAATATTTCCATTGGCCTGATGATTTTTCCGTTGGTTCAGCTTTACAGAGTGAGACTCTTGTTCAGTTGGGGAAGTTGATGTGGGATCAGTCAGCAGTTAGGTAGGTTTCATTTCTCTTTTAGCTACAGTCACAGGGGAAAAAGAAACACCTTCATTTTCTGAGGCTTTATTTTGCTGGATCTGAGAGTCCCAAGTGCCTTCAGGAGTTGTCTGGGAGGAGGACCCACATGACAAACATTTCTGCTGTGGAAAAAGGGTTTCTTTTCCACAGTTGTTGAATCCCAAATTATAGGTGAGCACCTGGCCCTGCCTTTTCCACCTAACGGTACTAATCTCACGGGTAGTCTCTTGTGACACCAGCCACTCAGCCAGTTTTTCTATTGTATTATTTGCCCTCCATTCACTCACTACTGGAGGGGACTAAATCATCAGGGTCTGTTCAGAGTTTGGATTTTGTCAACGACGTTAGGCAATNCTAACGGTACTAATCTCACGGGTAGTCTCTTGTGACACCAGCCACTCAGCCAGTTTTTCTATTGTATTATTTGCCCTCCATTCACTCACTACTGGAGGGGACTAAATCATCAGGGTCTGTTCAGAGTTTGGATTTTGTCAACGACGTTAGGCAATCTTGTTTTCTTATTTCCCACATGAACTTTTTTTGTTGTAAGTGCCTTATCACAAACTTGTTTTTTACGGCATTCCATCTACTCCCATCTGTAATAGATTTTGTAGGGACAGTCCTCTACCTGGGCCTTTTAATGGACTTCTTTCCGGTTGTGCAACATGTTAATGATTTTTAAAAAGTTTTTCCCATTATTTATATTTCTTTGATCAACTTCTTGGAACAGTATTAAATATATGTGCTCACATTACTATCCTAAAATGCAATTCTCCTGTTTTCTTTTCTTTTTTTTTAAAATGGGAGATCCTTACTTTTCCAAAACACTGACATTAGTGTATTATGGACCCAAATTTGAAACATGTGATTAAATATGTAATACATCTCCTTGAAAAAGTAAGTTACCTTATTTCTTGTTAATTATAGTAAGGCCATTCTCTTAGATTTGTTGTTGACTTTCTGTTAACAAATAAATAAGCAAGATATCATGAATTTTTAAGCTGCTACTTGATAATTATATGAAAATATTCATAGAATATGTTGCAATACAATAGAGACAACAAATGGGTAGAAAATAATCTCTCTTGAATATTAGAAAATAGAAAATATATTTTCAAAAACAAGAGCTTTGAATCCACTATATTAAGTCCAGTTCTTCAATGAGAGAAAAGTTTTACTTGGTTCATCCTACTTTGTTAATTCTAAAAGATCTTATTTTATAACTCATGTATGTGAGTGTTTTTCTCCTTTCTAAAATTCATGTTCATTTGCAGCAAATATTTGTTAAGGTCTTATGTTCCTAAAATTTGTGTTTCAAAGGGTAATTTTTCATTTATAAATGTAGCATGATATTGTAATGTTGAAGTATACTTTTTTTCAAATTATAACACTTCTGCAGAAATTCTGATATGCCCTGCAGGCTGCCTAAGTATATATCTGACTTCTCCCTAATTCCTCTGAGTAAAAATGCTAGTCTAAGAGAAAAACACTGGTTTATATGAAAAAAGTACATCCAAATCTTTGTTTTGCTTATTTATTTTTATAGTAGAGATATTGTCTGGTTAAGAACCAAACTCTGATTTTTAAGTGAGTGAAGTCACTCAGTTGTGTCTGACTCTTTGTGACCCCATGGACTGTAGCCTAACAGGCTCCCCCATCCATGGGATTTTCCAAGCAAGAATACTGGAGTGGATTGCCATTTCCTTCTCCAAGAGATCTTCCTGATCCAGGGATTGAACCCAGGTCTCCCACATTGTAGGCAGACACTTTACTGTCTGAGCCACCAGGGAAGTCCTTTTCTTTTTAACACTTCTCCATGTGGTCAAGGAAGAGCTGATCACTTCCAGGTCTGAGGGTGCAAATAACAGGTTCTGTCCATTCTGCAGGTTTTATTCCATTCACTTAAAATGCCGCTCTAGTCCCAGGCATTCAGAGTTACCTACAGTACATCCTAATCTCATCCAAATGACCTCCACATAACTGTAATTATGGGTTATGTGCCCTCTTCTCTGCGAGTTTTCCTGAACCAAGCTTGGCTTATACTACCTACATATGTTTATCACTAATACAGTTCTTCTCACACAGTATTGAAAAATACCTCTTTAAATGCCTTTCCTACCTAATGAAAAGCTCAGCAGGCAAGAACTATTCCTTCCTCAAATTTCTATTTAAAGTACCAAGCATAATATCTGCTATCAGAAATATTTGTGAGTTAATTACTAAATGATGTTACCATACTAAACGTTCAAATGATAAAGAGAAAATCTGAATACCCTATCACAGAGCTGGCAACCCTAAGAACATACTTTAAGTGTGGGGGTAATCTATGCCTTACGACTAACGAATAAATATCTCTGAGTTGTTTTGTAAAAATTTTGCAGTCATCATGTAAATGATAGCATTATGTAATGTTGACAGGAGTTAAAATTTAGCCATGACTCATATTCATTTCAGGTTTTCATGGCAAATGTGACAGAGAAATAAGACAATTATCCAGGAAATCAGGGCGTGTGGTGGGAATAGAAAGCCTTGACCTAAAGATAGTGAGTTTAGAATTTAATTCAGCTTTGATTTTCAATTATGACAGGAAAAAAGAGTAGCACTCCACTTATTTCAGGATCCTTCAGGCTTCCTAACCCCCTGGTTCAGGTACAGACTTTCTTTCTAAACAAATGCTTTTTATCAACATAACCTGTGGGATTCTGTTCATAAAGCTATACTTCTGAGGAGAACCATGGCATCTAACAACTACTCAGAAGTATACTAATTCTCTTAATGCTTAAAGAGTAAATAGATATTATTCCAAGAAAGAAAAAATTGAATATTTATACAAAATTACAGTTATAGAGGACTTTCCTGTTGGCTTATACAGTAAAGAATCTGCCTGCAATGTGGGACACCTGGGTTCGATCCCTAGGTCAGGAAGATCCCTTGGAGAAGGGAATGACTATCCACTCCAGTATTCTTGCCTGGAGAATCCCGTGATCAGAGGAGCCTGGTGGGCTACAGTCCAGGGGGTCGCAAAGAGTCAGACACAACTGAGCAAATAACACACATAGTTGCAGAGAAATAACTAGAGAAACTGGAAAAACTTTGCACTTTCAACTTTTCACACAATTTGAACTTTTAGAGGGAAATTATAAATCTACTTGCAAAACAAAGAAACACAGGCAATTAGGGATGGATTAAAAAGAAGCATTAAAAACAAACCAAAAAAAAAAAAGCATAAAACAAGGGGACATACCAAGAGTAAACACATCAAAACATGCAGAATATCTATACACCAAAAATATTAATCAGTACTTAGGGACACTGCTTGAAATNTAGGGATGGATTAAAAAGAAGCATTAAAAACAAACCAAAAAAAAAAAAAGCATAAAACAAGGGGACATACCAAGAGTAAACACATCAAAACATGCAGAATATCTATACACCAAAAATATTAATCAGTACTTAGGGACACTGCTTGAAATAGTAAAATACTGAATGCAATCAAAAAAGATCAAATAAAGTAAGGATACTTCATATAATCAAATACAACTTAGCCAATAAAACTTAAAAATGAACTGTTTTCTCTATACTGACATGGAGCAATTGTCAAGATACACTGTAAAGTGACAAAGCTAAGGTATAGAATATTGTGTAAAACAGAAAAAATTAATGTCCTACATAAGTATATGTATGTACAATAGAATATAAAATATATTACATATATGCTTAGATTTGAATCAAAAGGCTCATAGAAAATAATGGTTTCTTCTGGTGAGTAGCATTTGGGGTAAGAAAGAAACTTGCTTTTCATTATATAATTTGTCGTGTTATATAACTGAATGTGTTTTAATGTGCATTAATTATCTTTTAAGTTTTTTTACATAATAAGATAAAACTCTGAAGTAATTCTGATACTTAAAGTTAAAAGCCACTGGTCTAGTATGATCATTTAGACCTTAATAAAGTCACTGTGTAGCAGAGGTTCTTAACATGGTTCTGTGCCATGGACCCCTTGCCAGACCAGGAGAGCTTTTGGACTCATTCCTTTTAAAGTTTTGACTTTTTTAACTGGATAAAATAAAATAATAGACATAGGATCATAAAAGAAATAAAATTATGAAATTAGTTATAAAATTTTTTAATACCTAAATCTGACGTTGGGTCAGATTTTTGTAATAGTGATGAACATAAATGATATTTTGAGATATGCAGAACAGCTCTGTTATGATATGAAAATATCTTCAGTTTCCTTTGGTGGAAAAATCATAAGTAATGCTAATGCTACATTGTCTGCTACATAGGTTAAATCCCTGTTAAAATTAGTGAAAATAAATATTATATATATATATATGTNAGCTCTGTTATGATATGAAAATATCTTCAGTTTCCTTTGGTGGAAAAATCATAAGTAATGCTAATGCTACATTGTCTGCTACATAGGTTAAATCCCTGTTAAAATTAGTGAAAATAAATATTATATATATATATGTATATATATATATATTTCCCCTCACTTTCATATTCACATTCACAGACTTCTCTGTCTATCCAGGAATTTACTGAGTGTCTATGGATTCCAAATTAGGAATCTTTTCTTTATAAGAACTCTCTGGTAGTAAATTCTTTCAGATTCAAAAAAATTAGTACATATCTTTGTCATAAGGGTTTCAGATGAGTAGCTAATGTGTTAACTATAGAATTTTTCTTAATTCTCACTTATAAATATGTTTGAATATGCTTGGGATATTAATTTTTTCTAGATACCACAGTCAACGAGTCAGTCAGAGATATTGTGACAATTTTGAGTTTATACTAATCTATGAAATGAAAAATACATCAACCAGTTACCCAGTGGATCGTTTCCATGCAGACATCTGTTATTATTGATTCTAGGTTTGTGTGGGGTTTTTTTGTGTGTGTGTGTGTAATTAAACTTCATCTTTTTTCTCTAGCCCACCCTAAAATCAGTGAATTACAGCTTTTCTCTTTTTCTTTACTTTTTACACAGGGCTCAGCTAGTAACAGCTCCCATACGTCTCCATACCAGGACAGGTGGCTACTAAAACCTACATCTTCATTTGGTTTTATATAGCAGTGCATTTTTTTAGCCTGGAATATATGATTGAACAAAATTGCTCAAATTCCAATGCCCTTGCCTTTTAAACAATCGTTGCTTCTTCGTTTTGTCTCAACCATCAATGCTGTTAATACTTTGAACCCTCCTTAAGCTGCAAAATGTCCACTTGAAAACCTTAATCAGTCAGAAAGTTGGTAAATTATACCTTCATGCTATCCATATTGAGTACCCATTACTCCTGGACATAGCACATTAACTGACTCATTAGCTATTTCAAACCATATGGACTTGGGTTTGGGCGGGTCATTTTGATAATATCCTGAGGTGAGTTTCCTAATTATTGCAATTATGTGATCTCAATCATGAGGCCAGGCTCACAAAATAGTGTCAGTGCCTTTAGAATGAGTGTCAACGCACCCAGACAATGACTGAGATGAGCAACATGCTCTTTGGTTGTTATAAGTCCCTTGATACCCAAAAAGTAATTACTTGAAAAGTTCTGAGAAAATGCCAGAAACAGTCTTGAGAATCAAGTAAGCATGGAATGTTGCAGTGCTTGACAGCCATGAATAGATGGGCCAGAGGAGAAAGTGGGAAAACGTGAATATTTAATATTGATGCTGTTTAGACATTATGTTTCGAATATAAACCTCCAGTAGTATTTTAAGCAACAAGCAGATTTTTTTTTAAAGGGAATGAGAAAAAAGTAAATGTAAAACATATCGAGTCTGAGAAATTCTGTAAAGATATTACAGAAAACAAATGGGGGAGATTAGAAATTCATATACTAGAGGTGATGGAGGGGAGGGAGAGTTGTTGTTTTTTTTATAACAAAGATTTTTGCTGTAAAGTATACATGAAAGTTATCATTTAAAGTGTACAGTTTGTGGCATTAAGTGCATTCTCATTGTTCTGCAACCATCACCACAACTATCTTCAAAATTTTTCATCCTGCAAAACTAAAATTCTACCCTAATGCAGTAAGTCTTCAGTCTTTCCTCCTCCTGGCCCCTGATAATGATCAATCTGCTTTCTGTCTCTGAATTTGTCTACTCTGGGTACCTCGTGTAAGTGTCATCATACAATATTTGTTCTTTTGTGACTGTTCCTGTCACTTAGCATATCTTTAAGGTTCATCTATGTTATAGCTCATGTCAGAATTTTCCTCCTTTTGTAAGGATGAATAATATTTTTGAATGTATATTTGTATTTGTATACATATCACATTGTTTATCCATTCATCTGTTGGTGGACATTTGAGCTAGCTCCACCTTTTAGCTACTGAAAATGAAACAGAGGAAATCGCCAAAACTTAACACTCCCTTCTATTTTTCTGGCTTCTTTACCTAACAGCCAAATATAAACATCCAGTTCAGTTCAGTTCTTTTGCTCAGTCATGTCTGCCTCTTTGTGACTCCATGAATTGCAGCACACCAGGCCTCCCTGTCCATCACCAACTCCTGAGTTTACTCAAACTCATGTTTATCGAGTTGATAATGCCATCCGGTCATCTTATCCTCTGTCGTCCCCTTCTCCTCCTGCCCCCAGTCCCTCCCAGCATCAGGGTCTTTTCCAATGAGTCAACTCTTCACGTGAGATGTCCAAAGAATTGGAGTTTCAGCTTCAGCATCAGTCCTACCAATGAACACCCGGGACTGATTTCCTTTAGAATGGACTNGAGTCAACTCTTCGTATGAGGTGGCCAAAGTATTGGAGTTTCAGCTTTAGCATCATTCCTTCCAAAGAAGTTTATAACATAAGAAATTATTATCATTAGTAAAGAGTCAAGGGTTGGTTTTTCACTTTAATTTCAACATTCAGAATCTTAATCCTCAATGTTGTAAAGATGCAAGATCCTGGGGCATGGTAGCAAAAATTGCAAAACAGGATCTGCATTTCATTACAATCTGCTAATTAATAACACAATACACACCAGCTAGACACCAGCAAGAACAGGGTTCTCACCAAGTTGAGGCCCAGGTGAAACAGCGAAGAATTCCTCAAACACTAGAGAAAGAAAGATGCTAAACACTGTACTGAAATATCTCCCTTGGACAGGAAAGGCTAGCAGTTAACTTTGTGCCTGCATTTTTCCCTTCTCTGCATTCATGGCAATCACAAACTCATCTAGACTCAGGACAATGTCGCCTCCAATGAGGGAAGGATGGGCAGACAGAAATCTCTTATTTTTTACCCATGCAAACTGGGTGGTATTTCAAGCACCATCTCCTCTACCCAGAGAGCCAGTAGTATTCCCCAGAGGGAAGCACATGTTTGTCATCCATTGAATCAAACAAAAACTGCTTCATTTTCAAATTCACAGACATTTTACATGATATCACATCTGCCCATTTTTCTCAGTATCCAACAGAATTTTTTTCCTATGAATTATTTTACCAAGCAGCATGCAGGATATTAGTTCCCTGACCAGGGATTGAACCCCCAGACCTTGCAGTGGGACCATGGAGTTTTAACTGCTGGACTGCCAGAGAAGTCCCCTTTTATTTAAGGAAAAAAAAAAGTTCTAACATAAAAAAGTTTTCAATCACTTGGATTATAGTAATACTGCTATAAGACCAATTCCACTGAGATTTTTCTTCTTATAAAAAATTAATGTGAGAAGCAGATGTATGTTTAAGTTAGTGACTTACTATGTGCTCATTGTCCAAAAAAATCTGTTGATCCATATATTAGGGAAAAATAAGTTGGCTATCATTTGGCAGTAAGTGTTTTATGGACTCATAATTGTCAATCTAGTTATCACCAATTCTAGAAAAGCATTCTAAGAAAATAATTCAGTCAAGAGAAGACTTTTCTTCATTAACCTTCCAAGATGTTTCAGAATAACAGAAACTGAAACAGACAAAATATCCACCTAGAAAGAAGTCAACAAGTGGTTAAGTAAATGTAGATTTCTCAATCAAGTATTTGCTAACCATCACAAGTTACAGTGGTGCAAATCATGTTGTATTATGGACAACATTTTTATAGGTTGCTACTGACCAACCTAGATAGCATATTAAAAATCAGAGATGTTACTTTCCCAACAAAGGTCCATGTAGTCAAAGCTATGGTTTTTCCAGTGGTCATGTATGGATGTGAGAGTTGGACTATAAAGAAAGCTGAGCACTGAAGAATTGATGCTTTTGAACTGTGGCGTTGGAGAAGACTCTTGAGAGTCCCTTGGACTGCAAGGAGANACAAAGATTTGTCTAATCAAGGCTATGGTTTTTCCAGTGGTCACGTATCGATATGAGAGTTGGACTGTGAAGAAAGCTGAGCACTGAAGAATTGATGCTTTTGAACTGTGGTGTTGGAGAAGACTCTTGAGAGTCCCTTGGACTGCAAGGAGATCCAACCAGTCCATTCTAAAGGAAATCAGTCCTGGGTGTTCATTGGAAGGACTGATGCTGAAGCTGAAACTCCAATACTTTGGCCACCTCATGCAAAGAGTTGACTCATTGGAAAAGACCCTGATGCTGGGAGGGACTGGGGGCAGGAGGAGAAGGGAACGACAGAGGATGAGATGGCTGGATGGCATCAGTGTCTTGATGGACATGAGTTTGAGTAAACTCTGGGAGTTCGTGATGGACAGGGAGGCCTAGTGTGCTGCAATTTATAGGTTCGCAAAGAGTCGAAAACGGTGAGCAAATGAACTGAACTGAACTGAACTGATAGTACCATCTAATGCAAATTAAGGGTGTCCTTCCCTTTTAAATCTTTTCCCTTAGTAATTGTCTGGAACCTCCATCCCATTATGTTCCAGATCTAAGGACACCCAATTCAGGATGCCCAATGAGGCCAGCAGAATGAGAAAAACCCCAGTGGAGGCCAGTGAGAATTCAGAGTTATATGTGAAGACAAAACACCTCTCATATGGACTCTATCAACACAAATAAAATCCCACAGTATTCAAATTACAACTAGGGAAGGTAACAGGAATGAGCAGTGGTGAGACAATTTCTATAGCATGTGAGCAACAGCTATGATGGATAACATAGCATCTAAGATGACAGAATATACATCATAAGAAGTCTTTTAAACAACAAGAGACATGGTTTCTCCTACTTATTAATAACAAAATTATGATTTCTGTTTGGGTCACATGTTAGAGATAGTGATGGAGGGAGTGTTGGAAAGGGTATAAAAGAGGTTGCTGGATTTGGAAGCTAATGTGGAAATGGGAGCTGAGGATAAAGAGAAGAGTCAATTATAGTTTGTCAACTGTATAAATAAAAATTACTTTTTGTACATCTGAATCAAGGTGTATAAATAAATATTGATTCTAATACAGACAAAATTATTGATAGAATATTCTTGTAAGCTTTTCAGACTAGGAAAACAATACTGGCTCCATCTACAGAATATATAGAAGTATAAGTATCCAACATCAGATATGACAGAGGATAATAGGAATGGCTACATAAATAAAGAGGAAAAAAAAAAAAACAGCTTTCTGAACAGATGTGCTTGTATTTCCATGAATGTGGCCAGTATTTTATTTTTTATTTTACCATTGAAACAGCAAATTTTTATAAGTATTTGAGATAAGCTGTTTTCACAAATAGTCTGGATTTGTCTTCTGTAAATTTCATAAAATTTTCAAATCAGATTTCAACTGGACCTTTGTCATGCTTTCATTAAGTACAGCTGTATGGTTGTGAAATCACATAGCATTTGGGGCTTTCAGGGATGTGGAAAGTGGGCATGTTGACAGTACAGCATCACTGGAGACGGTTGATGCCCCAGTGAAGAAAGTGCATGAAGGAAGTGAACCTAACACGTGTGAGGGGTACACCAAGTGGCCACCTGTGACTGGTGTCACCACTGACACCACCAAACAGCTCGTGGGGATAGAACTTTCCCTTAAGTTAGAGAAGAAAAATAAACCACAGCCTATATTTTTTTCAAGAATTAGGCGTTAAAACTCTTATCGTTTTCAAATGTCCAAATGGGCAAACAAATGATCTAGTGAATTTTGGTCAAAGATAATCAAAGCTAAGGGACAAAATTCTTCTCCAGGTGAATAAAACTGTTAGCAGGAAAAATATGTTAAGCTTTTTATTAAAATTAGAAAAAAAATTAATAATCTTGTTGATCTAGTGATACTTAGTTCAGTTTTCCAGCCTACTTTTATTTTAAAAAAACTGAAAAAGGCAAAAATTTTAAAACAAAAGTCTTAAGAATAGTTTTATGTGGCTGAATAACAGAGTTCTAATAAAATGAGGTAAGGCTACAGTATATGTCTATCTAGTGGAGGAGTGAAATACCATGGCTGGGGCTAGATTCAAAGGAAGAATGGCCTGGTAAGAAAGACAGTGACTGCTATTAAAAACAGCTCAAACAATCTCATAATATAGGTCTTTAATGTAATGGAAACTATCTCACTGCTACCTCTGGATTTACAGCTACTCTTAGAAGTCATAACAGAAGCAATTTTTATGTTGGGAGATCTACGAATCCCGATCAAGTGCTTCATACTCCAGCGTTCCTAGAGAGAGACAGCTATTAACATCATTTCCTGGTCTTGGCTATAGTTCCTGTTTACTACCACTCTATAATGAAGATTCAGTTCAGTTCAACTGTGTCCAACTCTTTGCGACTCCATGGAATTCTCCAGGCCAGAATACTGGAGTGGGTAGCCTATCCCTTCTCCAGGAATTGAACTGGGGTCTCCTGCATTGCAGGCAGATTCTTTATCAACTGAGCTATCAGGGAAGCCCCCAGTTTAGTCAACCAATAACTCCAAAAAAGCTAGCTGAGGAGTCTATTCAGTATTTGTTGTTGTTGCCACTCAGTCATATCTGACTCTTTGTGACCCCATGGATTGCTGCACTCCAGGCTTCCTTGTTCTTCACCATCTCCCGGAATTTGCTCAAACTCATGTCCATTGAGTCAGTGATGCCACACAGCCATCCTGTCCTCTGTTATCCTTTTCTCCTCCTGCCCTCAATCTTTCCCAGCATCAAGGTCTTTTCTAATGAGTCTCATCAGGTGGCCAAAGTATTGGAGCTTCAGCTTCAGCATCAGTCCTTCCAATGAACACTCAAGACTGATGTCCTTTAGGATGGACTAGTTGGATCTCCTTGTAGTCCAAGGGACTCTCAAGAGTCTTCTCCAACACCACAGTTCAAAAGCATCAGTTCTTCAGCACTCAGCTTTCTTTATAGTCTAAGTCATCCATACATGACTACTGGAAAAAGCATAGCCTTGACTAGATGGACCTTTGTTCACAAAGTAATATCTCTGCTTTTTAATATGCTTTCTAGGTTGGTCATAGTTTTTCTTTCAAGGAGAAAGTGTCTTTTAGTTTCATGGTTGCATCTGCAGTGATTTTGGAGCCCAAAAAATGAAGTCTGTCAGTTTCCACTATTTCCTCAACTAGTTGCCATCAAGTGATGGGACCAGATGCCATGATCTTAGTTTTCTGAATATTGAGCTTTAAGTCAAGTTTTTCACTCCCCTCTTTCACTTTCATCAAGAGGCTCTTTAGTTCTTCTTCACTTTCTGCCATAAGGGTGGTGTCATCTGCATATCTGAGGTTATTGATATTTCTCCCGGCAATCTTGATTCCAGCTTGTGCTTCATCCAGTCTGGCATTTCTCATGATGTACTCTGCATATAAGTCATCTCAATATCTGAAGGAGTTACTTTAAAAGTCTAAGGAGCTCTATGGAAGCTGTTGAACTGCTTTCTGTTTCTATTACAAAGCAGATAGAGGGGAGAAGATAAAAGGGAAACTTCTGGGCATGAAGTGATCTATATAACTTCATCTCCAATTTTTCTCCATGTTCCATATCCTTCACCTATTTGGCCAGCATCCACCATTATTTTTTTTTAGACTGGTTTCCTCACAGGCAGTTTGGACTTCAACTCTCAAAGTCTCTGATTTCCCTTTCTAATGTTGTTCAGATGGGAGCTTTGTGCTTTGCATCCATTCAAGTAGAAACGGATGTTACAAAAGAAACTTTTACTAACATTTAGGAAGAAAGTTAAGTAATTCTATACTAACCAAATGTAGACTTAACCAGGAGCTAGTAGTATGGCTGGTTTGAGAGATCTTTCCCTGTATTCTTTTCTTAGCCACCGTCTTTTCTCATGACTTGATTGTTCAAGTTGCTAGGCTTAGGCAGACATAGGCTGCTTTCCTTGTCATATTGAGGTCCTTAGGAGTTTCCACTTTTGATTTTGTGTCAGAATGGACACTTTGGCTCTAAGATGTGTTTAGCTCCTGGTCTACAGTTATCTTTGACTGTTGATTGTTACCTTTTATAGTCATCCAACTTTTCTTGAGTATCTGGAAGAAGAAGGTACATTCTTCTGGCTGCTAACAATGCTTTCTGATGTTCCAAGACAAACATCTAACAAGACACTTAATTGTTGTATTTGTCCTTGTAGAATATTATTTGAGCTCTAGAGTCATTAGTCAGGTCTTCTAGTCCAAACACCTGAGTGATCAGACCTTCCGATGGTGCTAGCTCTCAGGCTGTGAGTCACCCTAGCCTGCAAATCACCCAACAAGGGCATGCCATCCTCTCTAAGTCTCTGACACACAGAATATGTGAGCTTAGTAAGATAACACTTGTTTTATGCCACTAAGTTTGGATTGTTTATCACTCCAAATGGTAACTAAAACAGCTGAGCATATAAATTTTGGAGTCTACAACATATACATTGCATGTAAAGCTTTGGTACTAGATAGAATAAAACATGATCAATGTCTGAGCCCTGAATAAAGGCTGAGTTGAGACAGATTAAGCAAAGTACATTTAGAATGAATAGCCAGTAGACTAGAAGAAGCACCAGGAGATCATTGATATTATGGAAGCCCAAGGAAGAGACCTGATATTGGAAAGATGCATTTTTTGGTGATGGCACCAAAGGTATGATTGCCAATTTCTTACCTCCCTTCAGAGTAACTGACTTCAGTTGACTTGACTTCAGTAGGAGTGGAGGAAAATATTGCTAAAGTTGAGAGNGCACCAGGAGATCATTGATATTATGGAAGCCCAAGGAAGAGACCTGAAATTGGAAAGATGCATTTTTTGGTGATGGCACCAAAGGTATGATTGCCAATTTCTTACCTCCCTTCAGAGTAACTGACTTCAGTTGACTTGACTTCAGTAGGAGTGGAGGAAAATATTGCTAAAGTTGAGAGGTCAAATAAAGAAATCTTTTAAATATATTTAAAATTATATTTAAACTACTTATTTGGAGTTCAAATCATCAATGACTACCACCATTATATTTCAACTGTAATTTTTGTAATTTACATGCAACCAAAATGATAACCAGGTGCTTGCCAGTCTTTCCAGATCTACCCTTTAAAATTTCTATGGATTTTTAAGGGCTTGCATTCTCATGGCTACTTCTGGTATGTTACTTCTTCATGTGCCATTTCTGATTTGAGTCACATTTGCTCAGATGTAGACATGAATTCTTCAATTTACACACTCGCCACAAACTGGAAAACAAATGAGAGGAAGGTAAAAAAGAAGGTGAAATCACAGCAACTCAAACAACTGTAAGTGAAACAGTAGACATTCTCATTCTTGAACGATCTTTGGTTTCTCCTACAGCCAACGTCTCCATAACAATCTTACTTCATTCAATATCCAGCTTTATACCATGTCTCTGGTTTTCATGTTTTTTCTTTCTCCTATCTTACTCCTGTAAATCTCCAAGAACTTCATATTTTTCTTAATTCTAGAGAGCAGTTTTCCCTTCAAGTTGTCCAGCCAATGAAATTTTCTTCCATTGGTGGTACAGTTATGAATAGATAGAAAAAAACTTTGTTCTTACTTTTGACTTATTTTAGTACTTTTTTTTTCTCCACGTCCATAGACACTTTATTCAAGTCGATTTGCCAGTATATATTCTGACTTTTACTTATTTGATGATGTCTCCATTTGCGTCATCATGCATAAGAATAACTTGACTGTGTTTAGCATTCTTAAGTCACAATCATTTTATTTATAGCTCTGTGGTCGATTCTTTTTCTTCTTTTATTTAGAGTCTTAGAGAGTAATCTTTGAGGCTCATTTAATCGCAGGTAAGTAGATTCTTGTCCTGCCATATTATGGATATTTTCCCTTATGTCTGAAGCTTGCTATCCTTTCTTTTGAATTCTAACATTATTTTTGTAAGTTTATCTTCTATAATACTAATGTTGCCTTTTCGGATGTAACAACTTGGGTTGCTTTCAGCTTTTTTTGTAATTTAGAATTACGTTATGCATTTTTAATTTTTTTTTTTTTGATCTTTGATCCATGAGAATATTTTTCTAGAATGCTTTGTGACTTA
>SJYV01056334.1:543241-577689 GCA_006410875.1 Neotragus pygmaeus
AAAAGTTATGACCAACCTAGATAGCATATTTAAAAGCAGAGACATTATTTTGCCGACAAAGGTCTGTCTAGTCAAGGCTATGGTTTTTCCAGTAGTCATGTATGGATGTAAGAGTTGAACTGTGAAAAAGGCTGAGCACCGAGGAATTGATGCGTTTGAACTGTGGTGTTAGAGAAGACTCTTGAGAGTCCCTTGGACTGCAAGGAGATCCAACCGGTCCATTCTGAAGGAGATCAGCCCTGGGGTTTCTTTGGAAGGAATGATGCTAAAGCTGAAACTCCAGTGCTTTGGCCACCTCATGCGAAGAGTTGACTTATTGGAAAAGACTCTGATGCTGGGAGGGATTGGGGGCAGGAGGAGAAGGGGACAACAGAGGATGAGATGGCTGGATGGCATCACTGACTCAATGGACGTGAGTCTAAGTGAACTCAGGGAGTTGGTGATGGACAGGGAGGCCTGGTGTGCTGTGATTCATGGGGTCGCAAAGAGTCGGACATGACTGAACTACTCAACTGAACTGAACTGATAGCCCACAAGCAAGGAACTTATTTATTAAAGGGCATAGTCCCTCCCGAGCCTCTCTTCTGAGGAGATATTGTTTCTGGTTAGGAAACCGAGTGAAGTCTAGGAGGACAATGATGACCGATTCAGCTTGGTGGGCTCATCCAGGAATTCCCCAGTCCCACACCTGGGGGTTATTTTTGTCTTTTCATAGTTTTTGGTCCCTTTCTATTGAAGAAGGTGTAATGGTTTTTCAGTAGTAACCAGGAGCTATAGAGCTCTAGGGGCTGAAAAGCTTCCCATCATAAGGGTGGTCCCCAATTTAGTGAGTATATCTCTTCCCAATAAGGGAATAGGACACTCAGGGACCACTAGAAACTGGTGGGAAAATATTTGTTCATCCCAGCAACAAAGAAGTGCTCAGGTGAATCTTTTAGTAGTTGTTTTTCCTGTAGCACCCAAAATGGTACAGGTTTGGGAGGAGAAGGCTCCAGAGTAGGCGATCAAGACAGAGTAGACAGCCGCTGTGTCAACCAAGAAATTCTTGGACCTACCTGCCGCATCCAGTTACCCTTGGCTCCAGCCCCTTGATGCTTNGTGGGGAGGAAAAGGGGTGTCTTGACGGCCGAGGGGTCGGGCGGGCGGTTGGCCGCCCCTGGCCCCGCCATCACGGTCCGTCTCCGAGGCCTCCCCAAGCCCAGTCCCGGCTCAGGTTCAGGCCTCTGGGTACCGGTTTGTCTCCGGAAACTCGTGTTAAGCACTTTTCATCCTAGCGGGAAGGGCCCTGAAACAGCAGGGACTAGTTTGTCTGGAACTTGCCTGCAGAGGAGGTTGGCGCTTCCTCTGCGCTTTGAACCCTGGATCCATGCCGCGGGTGTTCATTGTATAGACACCTTTCAGGCCTCAAGTTCTGGTGCCACGGAGTTGCCCCAAACTGTTTTTATCTTCATACTGATGGAGAATGTTAATGCTGAAAAATTGTTATCTGAAGACTTAAGGTTTTAAATCAGCAAATAAGTGTTGGATACCAGTATTTAAAGTCAAGATACTGGTCAGTATATATAACGTGAAAATGTCAGTCAATTGTGTGACTCTTTGCAACCCCATGGTCTCTAGCCCACGAGGTTACCCTGTCCCTAGGGCAAGAATATTGGAGTTGGTTTCCATCCCCATCTCCAGGGGATCTGCCTGACCCTGGGATCGAACCCAGGTCTCCTGCATTGGAGGCAGATTCTTTATAGTCTGAGCCCCCAGTATAAAGTACTGGTCAGAACTTTTCCTTCTTTTGGGCACTGTTCATGTGAATTCCCAGCTTCCTTTGTGTTCGAGTTAGGAGGACAAGTGAATATTGCTTTACCTGGCTGTTGCTGCTGAGTAAGATAGAGCATTTATAAGTGAAGCAGGGAAAGCCTACTGGAAGGAACAGAAACCTCGTTCAGAAGATGGATAGATTACACAATGAAGACTGCGTTCATTTCAAAGGCACTCACCAGGTTTAAAAAATTTTTTTTGAAACTACTTAGAGGATTGTGTTTACCTTCACACTTGCTTTTAGGCTTACATGCTCTGTGTGTGTTTTGTTTTCCCTAAGAAATTTTCTAGTCCTACTCAAAAATCTCTAGTAAGATTCACTAACCTGGTTAAAGTTGTGTGGCTATCCTATGGCGCTTCTACACTGTTTTTGGTAGTGCTGCATAAATTTCTAAGGTAGGGCAGTTTTCACTTCGGTGTTAATGGGGGAAGGGACAGGGTAGAGAGAAGCAGAAGTTGAAACAGTAGTGTGGCAGCCTTAAAACTAACTGCACAGTGGCCTAGTGCTCTGCTTAGTTACACATCCGTGAAAATCCTGGGCTTATTTAACCAATATTTATTGATTCGTGTCAGTTGCTGGGTTTGATAATGACATACATTGCCATTGTCCATGTTATCTCAGCCAAGAGCAGTATTTTTTTTTTTTTTCTCTAGTGACTGAAGAGCTTTTCGTCTTTGATATTTAGCATTCTGAATGAAAGGAGTGTTTTCATATATATGAAATTTATTTTCTCTTTGTAGTTGGAAATTAACTCATTTAAGGTATATTCTGAATGATCAATAGGTATTTTGACCCCCTAATTGAATTTTGGAAATGTTAAGTGAGGTTCAACACGCTTTGATTTTTTTTTAGTATCAGTGTCTCTTCAATTTCAATATTGTAATGTTGGTGAATCTCCAGTTTGAATATAATATGTGGGCTTTCCCAATCCCAGTTGACTTCAGAATCCTAATTTCTGGGAAGGTGCATAGAAGACATTTTGAGAAACGTATTTAAGTGGAGTTTTCTTTGTTGTTTTTATTTTTAATCACAGCCTCACTCCTTCTGTCAACAGAAGTGATGCCACCAAGGAGAAAAGAGAAATACAAGCTTCCTATTCCACTTCCGGAAGGCACAATCCTGGATGACATGGAAAGAAAACAATGGGTGCTGGGCAAGCTGATTGGCTCTGGAGGATTTGGTTTGATATATTTAGGTAAAGTATAAGTCACCAGATACTCCTATGTATGTGACTGTGACTTCTTAATATTTTGAAAGTTGAAATAAAATAGACTTCATAAATGTAAGTTATATGAAGATAGTTAGTGTTTAGTAGAATGTCTATGCTAGGTTCAAGATATTCCTGACCCTAGTCCCTTCTTGTCCATGTCTTTCTAAATGACTCTTAGAAAGTCTTTTCAGGGCACAGTTACACAGTCTGCCAGACAAATGGTTAATGTTCTGTTTTTGAACATCAGTTTTTGACTCAAGAGAAAACAACTCTATGATTATGAACATTTCCCATGTGAATCTTAATCATTAATGTTGAAGTAGTATAAAGTTTTGGTCATTTCTTCACTAGGTCTCACTAGAGAACTGGGCCTTAGTACTCCAAGGCCGTCTATTGCTTCGAATGAATTAACTTCTCTCTTGTACATCTAGATTGGTACTAGTTATGTGCTATCTTTAGGATAATTAACAGACACTTAAATATAGTTTCTGTGTTTTTTGGTACAAGTGAGGAACCTAAGTTGTACACTACATTAAAAAAATTTTAAATCACATTGACTTTAAAAGGATTGTTCAGGGATACCTTTTATCTATAGTTTTAAGGATCAAGGGATATCCATTACAAGATGAGATTTAATTACTAAGATAAATATTAGTGATTTAAAAAAATCCTCTCAAGGAGAAATTCTAAATATATTGACTTACTACATCTATGTCTGGAGGCTTGTAAGAAGTTGATAAAAAAATCCTTCATTGGAAGAATCTTGGGTTCCTTATTAAATATTTTAGAGTACAGGGAAGGAAAGACATTCCCTTTGCTCTCCTAAGTTTAATAGCTGGGTTTATGAAATAAACTGATAGAAGGAAGATTAACAGGAGAAAAGGTATACAAGTATATTATTTTTTTGATGTTATGTGTACAGTAACATTCAGTTCAGTTCAGTCGCTCATTCGTGTCTGACTCTTTGCGACCCCATGAATCGCAGCACACCAGGCCTCCCTGTCCATCACCAACTCCCAGAGTTCACTCAGACTCACATCCATCGAGTCAGTGATGCCATCCAGCCATCTCATCCTCTGTCATCCCCTTCTCCTCCTGCCCCCAATCCTTCCCAGCATCAGTCTTTTCTGATGAGTCAACTCTGCATGAGGTGGCCAAAGTACTGGAGTTTCAGCTTTAGCATCATTCCTTCCAAAGAAATCCCAGGGCTGATCTCCTTCAGAATGGATCATGGAAAAAGCAAGAGAGTTCCAGAAAAACATCTATTTCTGCTTTATTGACTATGCCAAAGCCTTTGACTGTGTGGATCACAAGAAATTGGAAAATTCTGAAAGAGATGGGAATACCAGACCACCTGACCTGCCTCTTGAGAAATCTGTATGCAGGTCAGGAAGCAACAGTTAGAACTGGACATGGAACAACAGACTGGTTTCAAATAGGAAAAGGAGTGTGTCAAGGCTATATATTGTCACCCTGCTTATTTAACTTCTATGCAGAGTACATCATGAGAAATGCTGGACTGGAAGAAACACAAGCTGGAATCAAGATTGCTGGGAGAAATATCAATAACCTCAGATATACACAGTAATATTACAGGGGGAAAAACAGTTGAATAAATATCCTAAAGCATGGTAAGATTTGAGAGCTTAAATGCCATCTTAATAAGGGACAGTACATGATTTTTAAGAGACATTACTAGGCCTGTAGAAGAGTAGATGGGGGCTCTGTTAGTCTGTAACAAAGTTTGGGAGTGATGTCAATTTCTAATCTCTTCTGTGATGAGTCAGTCTTTTCTGTTAGATGTAATTTAAACAGTTGAGTTGTGTTCTTTGGTTTTGTGTTTTAGGGGGTGGGGGTGGGGGGGCAGGGTTCTGTCTTTAGCCAAATAAAGGGAGTTCAGAGAAAGCCTTTCCTTGCATTTGCTAGTTTTCAAGTACCTTCAGTTCAAAATAATCCTTTTGCCAAACAGGCATATTTTAGGGTGACCTTTTTGAACTGTGGTGTTAGAGAAGACTCTTGAGAGTCCCTTGGACTGCAAGGAGATCCAACCAGTCCATTCTAAAGGATATCAGTCCTGGGTGTTCTTTGCAAGGACTATGTTAAAGCTGAAACTCTAATACTTTGGCCACCTCATGCAAAGAGTTGACTCATTGGAAAAGACTCTGATGCTGGGAGGGATTGGGGGCAGGAGGAGAAGGGGACGACAGAGGATGAGATGGCTGGATGGCATCACTGACTCGATGGATGTGAGTTTGAGTGAACTCTGGGAGTTGGTGATGGAACGGGGAGGCCTGGTGTGCTCCAGTTCATGGGGTCACAAAGAATCGGACATGACTGAACGACTGAACTGAACTGATTCTGCCACCTTCTCACGCAAATGTGTTTCATGGATCTTGAAGGATTAAAGCTCCTCTTCTAATGAAGTTGAGTTTGTAGTATCGAATAAATGGGTGAAATACAGTGAGTAAGTAACTTCTTATTAATCATCTGAGTGTCTAATCTAGTTGGGAAGATAAGACCAACACAAAAGTATAGTGTGGGTTAGCTAAAGAACTTCCCTATTTAAAAGGTTTGAACTTGCTTGAAAAATGTTAAGCACTAGATTTAGTGACACAAGCAGCACTGTTTAACAGAATTATAGTACAAGCCACATATGGAATGTAAAATTGTCTAGGAGCCACATTAAAAGAAAAAGCAGCTGAAGTTTATTTAAATAATATGTATTATTTAATGTGATATATCTAAAGTATAATTCCAACACATTATTAATATTAAAAAAGGGAAATATTTCACTTCTTTAGTTAAATGCAACTAGACCAGGATATGTCTATTCCCATTTTAGGGACTCAATAACTACCTATAGGTAGTGGCTACCATGTTGAATGTTGCAGATAAAGACCCTGAGAGGACTTGGAGTCTACAGAATATATTTTTTGAAGAATTAATTGTTGGTGGAAACTCTGAATTGATGAATTCTGTTATATAGATCAGCATTAAGATTTCTGGTATATTGTCTTGACTCAAGGTCAGAGAAATGGAGTTGAATAAGTTATTTCTGATGTGGCTGAACTATAGCCTTGGATTGCACAGCTTATCCGTTATTCTAATATTTGAATTATTTTGAGTAATTTCAAAGAACTACAGAAAAGTATTGATTGTGCTAGTCTTATTTCTTTTCTCTTTTTAAATGTAAATATTATATGTGTTAATATGTATTTAAATTTAAGAGCATGTTTAATGTGTGTGTATGCATACATACTTGTGTATACATTTTACTTGTGTGGTTCCTGTTGTGAAAAAGGAATTTAAGCATGTGGAATTAGGAGTTTAGGCTTAGTCATGTGATTTATTTGCCCCTATTCAAATATAGAAAAACCTTGCTTCTTTCAATCTGAATACTGCACATATTTTTTACTTAATTTTTCTCAATAATATTTAGTTTGCAATAATTTTCAAGATTTCATAGTTATGAAATACCCACTACTATCTGAATTTTAGAACCTGGATCCTGGATATATGAGCAAATGCATGTGACTGGGGTAAGAATTTAAAGAAATGCTTAGGTATTTTGAGGAAAAGTTGTGTGTTGCAAATGTTGTTACTGTTCTATCAAAAGTGGCACTCATAAATTTTACTCTCAGCTCTTCAGTGAGATGCTGTCAGCAATAACTTTGTTAAAATTAGTTTTTACATATTATTTTCAAGCTGAGATAATCCATATGATATTATATCATGTTTTGCATTTTAGCATGGTTCTTATCATTTCCTGTATAGATGAAGTAGCTGGCCAGTTCAGGTTTCCCTAATACTTTTGTGTCCAGCTATGTTGTTAAGCATTATATTTTCCAGATACACTTTCAGCAGACGCTTCATCAGCATTTGTCACCTAAGGCTGAGAAGAGACTAACCGCCCTGACTGACTCGTATGTACATATGCAACTGTCCTGTAGTTTTGAGATCAATAATGAAAGCCTTTCAGTAGTCAGCAAGAAGTAAAGGGGAAGGGGCAGAGATGTTTTGTATTTATTCTAAACTTGGAGAAATAATGTTCCTGTAGCAGTAACAGAAGTAGTAATAAGAAGGAAAAGAAAATCTGAACATAAAACAAAGTTCTTTCTTTGCATTTGAAAAGAGAGGAGGGGAAAAGGAAGAAAGGAAACTGTTTCAGGGAATGGGAAAGCTTGCAGTAACCTCAGGATCAAATAAGTGAAAAAAAATTCTAAAACTTTAGGAGACAGAACTAAGAGTTTGAATTTTACTTTAGTGCTAGGTATAACACAGAACCAAGCAAACGGGAATTTCATAAATCACAGCTTAAGATTTTGACCTGAGCCTTTTGCGAACTGAGTGACTTTCATCTATTCAGGAATCTTTGTTTCTGTCCTCTAGGATTGAGGTAATAATACTTGCAATGATTAAGGTAATATTTTTAAAGAACTTGGAACTTCATAAGCAGTTCACTGGAATTGATTTATTTATTTAGAACGTCCCATTCTCAGTGATAGCTGAACTCTAAATTCGGTGTCTGGTGCTCGGATTAGCATGGTGACTAAGACATGTTTGGGAGGGTTTTTCCATTTGTCCTCCCATGGACTGTGATGGGCTTAGCTACTAAATGTGGTAAAACTGAGAAACAGAGAATGTCAGTGGAAGTCTATGACATTTTACTTGCCAAAGTGTATGTTTTTCCCATTTCAATTTACAGTAGTACTCATGAGGACATAGTGAAAAGTTCTCACATAAGCTGTATCTTATGTTTCAGATATGAAAGGTATTATGTTTCAGAATTAGTAAAAAATCTAGAAAAACAGAACTATAGCTAATAAACTTTAGCCAAATTCCTTTAAAGTCTTCTTATATGGCTTTCCCAGCTGGCTCAGTGGTAAAGAATCTGCCTACCAATCCAGGGGAGGTCGGTTTGACCCTTGGGTTGGGAAGATCCCCTGGAGGAGGAAGTAACAAATGATAGAATGATTTATCTGTAGTTTTATTTTTTAGAATTTGAGCAGAGCCATGACCGTTTAGCATCTTTGGAATATTAAGCACGAGCTATATGTTTACCAGTTATTTGCGTCAGAGATTGAGACTGAAGTCGGACCACTAAACCCACACAAGCCAGTTTGCTTTTTTCCCCCATAATTATAGATGTCACCCTTAATTCCAGCCTGTAATCTTAAACATAACACTCTTAGTCATAAAAACTTGAGACAAATTAACTATAAAATCTATATATGCTTTATTGACAGTAAATCAAGAGCATTATATTTTATAAATAATGTTATTATAACTAAAATTAATTCTTGAAGCATTAAGATCAATCATTTATTCATGGATAAATGTTTAGATCAAGTGACTGCCATACATTGCTTGGGTAATCCTCTCAGATTAGCTCAATTTTGTTCTTTAAAAACAGAGGAAATCTTTGTGGGGTGGGGCAGAGAGAAAATAGAGTAACTGAGAGTTGTAGATATTGTCAAAGTTTAACTCACTTATCAATAAAGAAATAGGCTTCTATCTAAATAGAAAAAAATTTTTATGTGTGGTTTTTATTTATTGTATTTTCTTGTTTGGTGGCTCAGTGGTAAAGAATCTGCCTTCCAGTATGGGAGATGCTGGTTTGATCCCTGGGTCGGGAAGATCCCCTGGAGAGGGAAATGGCAGCCCACTCCAGTATTCTTGCCTAGGAAATCCCATGGACAGAGGAGCCTAGTGGGCTACAGTCCATGGGGTCACAAAGAGTTAGACACGACTTCGTGACTAAACGATAGCAACTTTCTAGTCAGCTAGAATGGATTGATTTTTAAGGTATGTAGAGTAATGTTCTGAAGAACCTAATGATAATGCTAGCAACAAAGTTACTAAAACATGCATTGCTTCATAATATATTGCGTTAAATGTTATTTTGGCAGTGTTTTATGGAGAAGACTTTGAGATAAGCAGTTAATCTGACCTAACACAATGCAACATTGTGGTCCCACCACAGTGCTGCTGCTAAGTTACTTCAGTCGTGTCTGACTCTATGCTACCCCATAGATGGCAGCCCACCAGGCTCCCCCATCCCTGGGATTCTCCAGGCAAGAATACTGGAGTGGGTTGCCATTTCCTTCTCCAACACATGAAAGTGAAAAGTGAAAATGAAGTCGCTCGGTCGTGTCTGACTCTTTAAGACTCCATGGACTGCAGCCTACCAGGCTCCTCTGTCCCTGAGATTTTCCAGGCAAGAGTACTGGAGTGGGGTGCCATTGCCTTCTCCAGATTATACCAACTATACCATTCTTAAACCTTTAGCTGGGAACTAATTTATCTTATATATGACAGTTTCTAGTACAAGTTATCCTTATTTCACATTTATTTCCTTCTCACCTCCAGGATATCATCCACCAAATTTCCTAGTAACTATTGTGGTTGGGGGAGAAGGCAATGGCAACCCACTCCAGTACTCTTGCCTGGAAAATCCCATGGACAGAAAAGCCTGGTAGGCTGCAGTCCATGGAGTCTTGAAGAGTCGGACACGACCGAGCAACTTCATTTTCACTTTTCACTTTCATGCATTGGAGAAGAAATAGCAATCCACTCCAGTGTTCTTGCTCAGAGAATCCCAGGGACGGGGAAGCCTGGTAGGCTGCTGTCTATGGGGTCGCACAGAGTCGGACACAACTGAAGCGATTTACCAGAAGCAACAGCAGTTGGTATAATCTCAACAGATGAAGAGATTGCTTGGGATTTTGTGAATTTAATAAATGCGTTGTACCTTTCATAAGAATTTAAATTTCCTAGAAGTTGTATTTTTATTTTGTATGTGCTGACCATTGGCTGTTAATTTTGAGTTTTAAAAGCACAGTGTTCATTTACTTACCAGCTAAGGAATCTGCTGCTGCTACTGCTGCTACATCGCTTCAGTCGTGTCCGACTCTGTGCGACCCCATGGACTGCTGCCCACAAGGCTCCTCCGTTCATGGGATTTTCCAGGCAAGAGTACTGGAGTGGGGTACCATTGCCTTCTCCGGCTAAGAAATCTAAATACCTGCAAAAGTTTGGATTCTTTGTATAAAAAGGAAGCATTCTCCTAAGGTTTACTGTCTTTGCTTGTCTTTTTCATTTTTGTAAGTATCCGATCTTTTTAACATATTTTATATTATGGGTTTTCATTTTCACCATTCTACTGTCAAATTCTTTTGCCTTAAGGGAAGATTTACAAACTGCTCTGTTCTTCAATAATTTATGCATTATGTCTCTTCCACTGCACCTGTTACTATCTTACAATGGTTTCAGTGGTCAAGGTTTTTAAATTTGAAGCCTATTGATATAGGGAAGTTTATTCTTCATGAAATGAGTTCACCTCTATTGTCACACAATAAAAAAAAAACAACTTTCAGGAGCTTCTGGCTTCCTTATGAAATATGAATGGATCTTAGCTTCTGAAGTGTTTTAGGCTTTTTTCTGTAGGCGTGGAAGAAGAGTAGGAAGTAGTCTTCTTTTAAGAAACAGGAATATCTATGTTTATAAAATAAATGAGAAGAAAATTAAGAAACTCTAAAGCTCTAAATAGGAGTATTCACTAGAAATTAGCTATTTGGATGATGAAAATTTGTTCACCCTTCTCACTTAATGATTCAAAAATGTTCATGGATCTTATACTGCTTACATACTTGGTTTTGCAATTCGTGCATCTTGAGAATGTTTGTCCCTTGTAACTCTTATTACATGAACTGAGTACATTATGCAATTTCATACATATATAAAATTTTTATAAATTTTCAAGAAAATTTTTGAAGATTTCCATTGTTTCTTTTAAAAGGGAAAAAGAAAGTCGTCCTGACTTCATTTAGTCAGGAAGACTTTCCTTTAACATCTCCAATCAAGTAATACTTGAGGGAAAAGATTCTGTAGAAAGATATCCATTGAAGGCCAGAAACATCTACAGATGCAGTGTGATCCTAGGCAATGAGGCATGTGGCCCTTCATTGGCATTATATGATAACAGGAGGATCTTCTGGCAGAAGAGCTGACTTTTGCTGCGTTCTGCATGCTGCCCCTCCAAGCCCATCTTTGATTGGCACCTATGCCCTATTGAAACTGGCATCACACCTTCTGAATGGGCACAGTGCCAGCCAAGCAGATGGGTATGGGCAAAAGCATGCCAGAAACCCAGTATGTGCATCAAGTTTAAGTATCAGGGGCCCAAACTCCCATCCAGGGATGTAAAAACTGCAGTCTGTTGAGAGCTTTTTGTGCTTAAGGTTAAAGGACATGCCATTTCTACTCCAGCTTAGAGGTTGATTAATTTTGAAAGTCAAAACAGGAGCTCCTGTGGCAGTGTCAAGCAAAATTCTATCTTTGGTGAATGAGAATTACTATTTCATGTAGGGAAGAGAAAAGTATTGTAATGAAGTTTCCAATGAGAGTTACTCTCCTGCAAGTGCCTCCAGCACTTAAGCAGCATGCATTCAGTGGAGATGAATATTTCTGTTCTCCAGCAGAGCCAGGTGCATTCAAAGCCAGATCTTCAACCTGCTGCAGTAAAGAACCCTACATTTAGAAAGGGCAGGTAAAGTTTGGAAGAACTCCTTGGTGGCAGCTCTCACCATGAGCTGATGAGGCTTCACAAAAGTGTATAAAGGAGATGAAGGAAAAACTCCAAATTAAAAAACTTCTGATTACTTCAGTCTGAAGCAGAAAGATCTTTAATAAAGGGAAAAGTTCAGTCATTTCTCTAAATGCAGAAATTTTTTTGAATTTTATATCAATAAAAAGTTAGTTTACCAAAACGTTAGAACCGACTTAATGCATAAGTAACAAAGCTTCCTATTCTAACATTTATTTCATTGCATGTCTATCATGTATATAAACTTCACTTCTTGAATAATGGATTTTGCATAAAATTGAGTTCTAAATATCATATTCCTTATGATCGTCTCACACCAGCTACAGAACTGGGCAAAAATTAAAAAAAAGGGCATCATTCCTTGTGATCACTTTAATCGCATTCTCTAAATGCTCTTAAATTTACAAGAATGCCTATAAGACCAGCTGTGGCCAAGAGAAGCTTTTTGTAATCGCCTTATAGCCATTGCTTTTTCTTTTCCACTGTGTAAACTTTATCTATGGAGCAGATTCCATGAGACCATTGTGAATACTTCAGCGTATTCAAAACATATAACTGCCACAAATTAAACTACTAAAACTAAAGCTGGTGCATTGTAACTGCCAAGTAAAGCTGGCACGTCCCTCCGTCAGACTGCGGGAGAGTATGCCATACAGTCCTCAGAAAACACAATTCATCCAGAAGCACTCTTGTCACTTGCTCTGATATTAAACCAGAGAAAGTGACATTAATTAAAGAAGTGACATGAGCCAACAAAAGCAATGAAATTCTAAGCTTTGGCTCATGTGCAGACCTTACTCCAACTTGCTCTGCTTAGGTATCGTGGCCCTTTAAGAGGAGTATGGCTACTTCCCTTCTCCTCCTCCTCTCATCTTTCCATTCGGAAACATCGTTTTCAGGGAACTAAAATTTCATGCCCAGGGTTGCCCTAGCCAGTTGGTACACTGCAGGGTTTCCTAAAATAGTCATGTGGTGGCATGTGATGCATTTATTGCAGTTGGTAACTGCATGAGATGAACAACTAGGGACAGAGGCGAGTTGGTCGTACAAAAAGGCGAACAGCAGCCGAATTGAGCAGAGTCCATAGATTCAGTAGACTGAGAGCTAAGGGAGTCTGTTGCTAGCATCACTGGTGGAAACAAATGGTGGCTGGTAGGCCTTATGAAAATTCTAACATGCTAACGAGGCAAGCAGGGGAGTAGCCACAACTTGTCTTGCTTGCTCTTTGTTCCTTCCTGTAACATGTTCTTTCGCAGTGCTTATCTTGTTTCCTATAATCGCCATTTGTGTACTGTTTACCCTCCACCAGTACTAGAATGTAAACTCCTTGTAGGCCTTCTCTCAGTGTGCTTCGACAAGGCCCAATATATAATAGTTTAAAAAATGATTGGTTAAATTAAAACTAGTCTGTTGGGGAAAAATAATTTTCCCAACGGTCGTCTTATCTGAGATGAAATTTTGTGCTATTGGTGCTATAACATGTGGCATGTGTATAAGGTTCTGTCTTTTTAGAGTTAGAGGCCTTATTTTATTTATCTTGGGAAGCTGGAGGGGATATAAGTTTCTGTTCATTCTCTTTCCAAGTATGTTTTTTAAATATAAGAAGCTATATACTTAAGCCATAGATTATAGGTTTATTGAGGGAATCTACTTTGCTAATGCACAGTGCAGAGAGTTAAAAAAAAATGGACATTAAGATTAAACAGTTTTGTGTTTAGAATGAAACAGTTCTACAGAGTAGCATTTAATTGAAGTAGACTTAACAGCAAGTATAAACTTTTGTGGAGAAAATAGATGGGGTTTAATGTTAAATGGATTGACTTATAGGCATGTAAATATATTTTAAAAATCTACTTTTCAAAGAATATAAACACGACTTTAATGGAAAATAAATTGTTGGTATTTCTATTAATCCAAGTGAATGAAAGATTTGATTAAGAGTTTTGTACATAGTCAGAAGCTTTTGTTATAGTTTCTGGGCATGGGTATTTTATATTTGAGATCAGGAATTTTCTGTGTAATTAGTCTTGAGGTTTAATGTACATTTTTAATATCAGACAGACAATGGCTTCAAAGAGACAGCAGTGCTGCAAAGGAGCAAGAAAAGAAGGCCAAAGTTGACACACACAGAGGCAAAACAGTGTAGGAAAAATCAACACGTTTTGCAAAATCAATCATTGAAAATGTGTCAGTGTTCAGGAGACTGTCTTTAATTTGCAATCCAAGTGAAAAAGAGTATTTAAATATGAGAGGCAGTATTATTGAGCCCAGCATGCCTGCTACCACTTGTTTGACTAGCTCAGAATAGAACACTGAGAGGCAAGGGCTCAAAGTTAAATGAACATTTATACATTTTAAAATCAAATGAAAGATTCAGAGTATATTCATGAATTAATTTTTTTTTTTCAGAACCCTAAATTTAATCAGCTGGAATTACTTTTAAAGTGCCATTCTATTTAACTTTTGGGAATGATGAATTTGCCTTTTAATAGGAGTGCTGTATTTTATCATGAAGATGAAACAAACTGTCTTTTGTTAATTATTCCCCAGAGACACTGGCCATTTTTCTCTCCTATGCTTAGTGTGGAGTAAAGGCAGCTTCCTGCAAATTTATATCAAGCAAGAGCAATCGGAAGCTACAACATGTGTGAAAAGAGGCTCATGGAAGGCTTAGCATCCATTGTAGCTGTTCTGAAGGCCACCTAATGAAATGCACAGAGGTGATGTTAGCCAAAGCCTCATTGTGGAGGCCATGAACACAAGACACAGAGCAGTGAAAAGGAATGAAAGCAAGAAAGACTAGCAGATGAGTCATATGTGTCTGGGGCATGCTGCCAGGCATAGTTTCTGAAACCTTTTTTAGGAAATCTTCATCCTCATCCACTACTAATAGAATCTTTTACTCAGTGTGTGCCAAGCTCTGTGTTAAATGCTTCATATGGATTATTTCATTTAATTCTCCCAGCAGCTTGACAAGGCAGTTTTGAGGCCTAGGAATGTTAAGTAATTTGTCTAATTGTCTTCCATCTCCATTTGAACTCAGGTCTCTCTGCTCTCCTGGTTGGTGTCTTTTGTCAAAGAACGCTCTGAATTTATTACTAGCCAGAGAAAATAGTGACAAATGACATGCCTATGACATGCTCATTTCTAAAATAACTGAAATATTTAATTGATAGTATTGGCAGCTAATTTAAGAAATATGTTAGCACTGATGCTGATAATAGTGTCATTTTCATTCAGATTGACAACTTGAGGTGTAGAGCATTCGTGATATGTTTTTAATATTTTCACAAAATCTGTGAAAGTACATCTGATATTTATAGTAAATCTAATGTTAAGAACTGGAAAAAATACATATACTAAAAATGTACCTAGAACAAACAATATTTTTATGAAAAAAAGTGAGAATAATCAGTCAGTAATGCATACAAATTGATGGGAAAGATTAGATTTTTCTGCTTTTAAAAAAATAAGTATGTTGAGTTTATGGGGATATTATGCATTTGTTTTGAGGGTAATAAGCAACAAGGAGGTCAAAAGAAGCCTCTTTAAATCCCTATGACAGACGTTAATAAGCATCATGTGAAAATAGATATTTTTACAAATATTGAATTGTTTTTGGCATGTCTTTTTTCCATTGGGTAAAATAATTTAAGGATATACTATTTAGAAAACTCTTTTAAGAAAATTAAAAAAAAACACAAATACTTGGATAAATGAAATGTTGATAAAGAATATGTTTCTTTATAGAATTTGTTCATATACCAAAATATTTATAAGTATAGTTTTAAAAAATTATTCAGTCAACATATTATTATACAATAATATTTACCATGTACCCATAGATGACTTTATGAAAAAACTATAACATTTCATGTATAGGCAGATCTTTATGTTTTTAATGGAGAAGTGATATTTATTAGATATTGTAATGCTAGCTTCATGCTTTGATACTTTTTTCTTGCCAGTATATATATAGCAAGGAAAAGAATAAACGAAGTATAATATTAGAGTGCATGTTATTGAGCACTTTTGGTGATAGTTATTAATTTCAATTTCTGGAGAATGTGAAGAAAAATGCTCTTCATTACACTTCATCATGTTTCTATTAAAAGATTATGTGTTACACGTCTGACATAGATTTCCAGTATCAAATGTGAGTACTGTATTACAGTTGAGGATGGAATATTAGTTATATAAACCTTCTGTCTTACAAAGTGTTAGGAGGATGGTAGAAGGAAAAGTAGTAAAACCCACTGAACAATCCCCACACAATACACTTCAAGACAAATGAAAAGAAAGCCATAGCATAGCCAGGACATGGAAGTAACCTAGATGTCCGTCAGCAGACGAATAAATAAGAAAGCTGTGGTACATAAACAGTGGAATATTACTCAGCCATTAAAAAGAATACATTTGAATCAGTTCTGATGAGGCGTATGAAACTGGAGCCTATTATATAGAGTGAAGTAAGTCAGAAAGAAAAAACCAATACAGTTATACGAATGCATATATATGGAATTTAGAAAGATGGTAACGATAACCCTGTATGCGAGACAGCAAAAGAGACACAGATGTATAGAACAGTCCTTTGGACTCTGTGAGAGAGGTCACGTGAGGGCTGGATGATATGGGAGAATAGCATTGAAACATGTAAACTATCACATGTGAAATGAATCGCCAGTCCAGGTTCGACACATGATACAGGGTGCTCGGGGCTGGTGCACTGGGATGACCCTGAGGGATGGGATGGGGAGGGAGTGGGGGGGGTTCAGGATAGCAAACACGTGTACACCCATGGCGGATTCATGTCAATGTATGGCAAAAACCACCACAATATTGTAAAATAATAAAACTGAAAAATAAAAGGTTCAAGAAAAAAAAAAGAAAGCAAAACAGAGTTGCATATCTAACAGACAGTTGTTGTGTGATGAAAAGGGGAAGAAGAAAAGCTGTAAGACTTCCATGAGACCAGAATTTTCATTCTAGTAGAAAACATTTGAGCAAGTACAGATGTTCTGAAATTAACTAGTTTAATGTAAATTGAATGCACTATGGAATCTATGTTAAAAATAAGAGGTTTTTGGTTGGGGAAGGACCTTTAAGTTCCTTCTGACCCTGAGAATCTGTGAGATCCTGAAAGATGGTGAGAGATACTAAAACGTGGATAAAGGCTTTAAGGAAAGAATTGACCCAGCTGAACAAAGCGTTAGTTCTGCTATCAATAAGCAAGCAAAATAAATCTAAGCCACAGAAAAATGATGTAAAGGGATCATCAAGAAGAAAAACATAATGGTTCTATTATCTGTTTAGTATGTTTTTAGAGAATAAGAATATTATATGAAAATGTAAAGACTTGCAAAGTAGAGGCCATGTGGAATGATATAAGGAAGATTTCCCTTATTTGAAACGTAATTTCGTCATGAATATTAGTAAGTGTTTCAAAAAGTGAGAGTGGGGCCAAAACTCTTACATAGTAGCTTTTTAAATGTAAAATATATAATTTCAGAAAGGGAGTTCAATAACTACTTCAGCCCTTAATTCATAGACTGACAGTATAAAGAGAACTAAGAGAAATATGGCTATCATTCCAGTGTACTATTTGGCCAAACTGAATTCCTCTTAAGAGAGAAGGAAACATTTGAGGTTTTAGGAAGTCTGAAATGATTTTATAACAGATTACCACAAAGATAAAGTAGACCTGAAAGTATGTAAGTGAATAAGACTTCCAAGAGATAAATTAATTACAATATTGAGAAAAGATTGATGATATAAAGTGAAAAGTTGAGTGAAAACTGGAATAATGGACATAATATTATAATACATTTTACATTTCTAAAATAGAGTCAAGAACTGTGGTTAGGACTTACAGGATTAAGAGTTAAACAGAAAAGTTGTTATATATCAACTCGTCAGGCAATTTCAAAATGTATTTAGTTAATACTAGTGAAAACATCTGAATTAGAGTATATCAGTGTGGAGTGAGAAATAAATAGATTGAAAGATAGTCTATTATAAGATAAAATAAAATGTGTAATATATACCACAACGAGTAAATAATTAGTGAAGGGGAGCAAAGAAGAATAACAATAATATAAATTTGCAGAGTGTTGTATTATAACTTGTTATTTGTTGTTCAGTCGTATCCAACTCTTTGCAGACTCCAGGGACTGCAGCATGCCAGGCTTCCCTGTCCTTTCCCATCTTGCAGAGGTTTCTTAAACTCAAGTCCATTGAGTTGGTGATGCTGTCCCACCATCTTGTCCTCATATCATAATTGTATTATAATCAGTTCAGTACAGTTCAGTTCAGTCGCTCAATTGTGTCCAACTCTTTGTGACCCCATTGACTGCAGCACAATTGCCAGTTAACACACTGGACAAAAAACTGTCTGAAATCTATCAAAGAATGTCATTGACCAAAACCCCATAACTACTTGCCAAAAGAGAAATACCTGAAAACAATAAAATATTAAGATATTAAAGAATCAAGTTTTTTCATGCACGTGTAAGCAAAGAGTAAGATGAGCATTTAAAAAAAGTATCTTATATTCTACAGTAAAATACCATTACAAGAACTAGACAAGGACATTGTATAATGGCAGAAGGTTAATAAAACCAAGTGAAAATAAAATGATAGAATTTGATATGGCCAGATTGCTAGTGTTGTGTTTTTTTTCCTTAGAGAAAAGAGAGAAAAAAAGAAAATCTAGCAGATATTCAAGAAGAACAGGTTACAAATATAACTAGAGGTATCATAAACAAAGTCAGGAAATGACTAATCAGTCACCTGTTAGATCTTCATACTGGTTTCTATGGAACCCAAATATACAGATAAAAGGAGTAGGGGCCCTGGTCCCTCCACCCATGTTTCAACCTGAGAATTCTGCTTTGTTCTAATCTTTTTATCAGGCTGAAAAGAAACATTTTCATTACTGAAGATAACTGATTATGCTGTAATAATTAGTAAGCTCTGACCGTAAAGTGTCTGTCAACAATGCGGGAGACCTGTGTTCGATCCCTGGGTTGGGAAGATTCCATGGAGAAGGAAATGGCAACCCACTCCAGTACTCTTAACTAGAAAATCCCATGGACGGAGGAGTCTGGTGTTCATGGGGTCGCAAAGAGTCGGACACGACTGAGCGACTTCACTTTCACTTTCAAAGTTGAATAGTAAAGCTCCCAAAGAAAGGCAATGCCAAAGAATGCTCAACTACTGCACAATTGCACTCATCTCACACGCTAGTAAAGTAATGCTCAAAATTCTCCAAGCCAGGCTTCAGCAATAAGTGAACTGTGAACTTCCAGATGTTCAAGCTGGTTTTAGGAAAGGCAGAGGAACCAGAGATCAAACATCTGATCTGCCAACATCTGATGGATCATCAAAAAAGCAAGAGAGTTCCAGAAAAACATCTATTTCTGCTTTATTGACTATGCCAAAGCCTTTGACTGTGTGGATCACAATAAACTGTGGAAAATTCTGAAAGAGATGGGAATACCAGACCACCTGNGCATCTCCGTCTGGCCTCCCACCCTAAAGCTCGCGATGGGGGAGTGGGGCTCGCCTGGGCTATCGGGTTTACGCCTGCAGCTCTAGGGTGCTGTCCATCCCACGGTGCTGAAACTACCCCCCCCCCCCCATATCTGCGCCCTAGGAGAAACCGCGTCCCCACTTCAGGGGGACGCCCAAACTCCAGGGCGTGTTCACACTGGTCCAATAACCCTCATGGGGGTAATCAACTGCCTCAACAGTTCGGACCATCACTGTTTTGAACTGGAGGCATGCAGGGGCTCTGAGGTTGCCTGAGGAGGCTCGGAGAACCGCCAGACCCACGGATAGTGGGAGTGGTGGGCAAAACTCCAATCTCTTGCTCTGTCCTGGTGTTAGTAGGAACTCGCACATTGTGGATATAGCCCCTGCCCATTCTAAACCTGTCTTGTTAATTGTTTGGTGAGACTGGGAAGGCCTCCCTCAATTTTCAGGGATCCGACCCCCTTATGAGCATCCAGGCTGTGCAGACGCTGCTACCTGGGAGATAATTTTTGAACCAGGGGCTTTGGTTCAAAACCTGCAGGCTCTCCGAGACGCCTTTGGCCGACCGCTTCCCCACACCCTGGGAGGGTGGATTTCCAGCCAGAAGACTGCGCATGACTGCCCCCAACAAGCAAGCAGAGCCCCTGGTTCAAAAATTAAGGACAGAAAAATCCCTAGAACTTTCTCCCCTTCACCTTTCACACAGTGAATATGCCCTCCTTGGACTCTGGGTGACCCCCAGTTCGTGTGTGTGTCCCCCATCCCGTGCTTCCAAAGTCCGAGCAAGAAGGAAGGTGCCAGCGACTCCCCAGGTAGAGTACGGCAACTTCCGGTCCAGAGGTTTTGCCCTTGAGGGTATAGATGGAGAGACTGCCCAAAGAGCTAAACGCGATCGCACTGATCGTAATTTTTAGAAGCCCGAAGAAGATGGGGCAAATTCAGAAACCAGGGCTCAGAGGCACAGTGAACAGCCAGGACGCGGGGCTCACGCGCTCCACCGAGCCCGGGGAGGGTACTGCCGCGCCTCCGCGTCCCTTGTGACTCTGCACGGCCCTCCAGGGCCGCCCGCAGCTCAGGAACTTTCCGCACCTTCTCATGACCAGCCCCGGGCGCAGTGTGAAACCAGACCGAGGCAGAAGTTTGCGGAGCAGGTGCTGTCCAGCGTGTTCCCGGCGAGCCGAGCCTGCGGCAAACCCCAGCATTACCTCCCATTGAAGGCTGAGCCGGGGGGCCAGTGCTGGGGTGCGAGTGGCGAGTGCCTCAAAGTCAGTCGCCCCTGCACACAGCCGACTGCGCTCCGGGACTAAGCGAGTGTGCAGCGTTTCCTGCGAGAAAGCAGAACCCGAGCCAGCCAAGGACTCCACAAGCTGCTGCTAGTCCACCGGCTCTCCGCGGCGCGCTTGCCTAGCTGCTTCCGGGCGCCCTGGGAGGGTGGAGAGCCAGCAAGAAGACTGCGCATGTCCGCCCCCAACTCGGATCTGCTACAAAATAGAAACGCAGAAGCCCCTGGTTCAAAAACGAAGCTTTTCGAGAGGGCAACAGCAGAACATTAAATCAAGTGCAGCCCTTGTGCGACTCTGCAAGTCCCATGCCCTTGAAACCAACCCTGCTACCCATCCCACATGAGAGTCATTTAATAAGCTTTACCCCGCAAGGTTAAGTTTGGGGTTACTTACTAAGGCAGAATCACTGCCCCCTTCCTCTGTTGCCATAATAAGGGAAGAGCCAGGGCAGATTGATCTGACCTTTCCACAGGTAGCCCTAATCAAAGGTGGGAGGTGAGTTATCTTTGCAGCCTTGCTACATCTCAGCTTCTATCTGCAGCTCTGACACCTTCATCCGTTCTCTGGGCAAGTGGGAGCCAGAGCCAGGGAGTCCCTTCCTGAAGGAAGGGGCTTGGGCTGGATCTTCAGAGGACCAGAACTAGTTAAGCAATCTGCCTCATTCTGAATAACCCCTGCTATTCTCTAAAGGAAAGTGAACTTGCCATAACCAGTCTGGTTTTGTTGTTGTTTTGTCTAGTATTTTGTACAGCTCCTCGGAACTCCATTAAATCTACTAGATTGGATGCTGCCCAATTAATAGTCATTGAGGGACTTCCTGGGATTCGGTGACTGTGACTCCATACTCCCAATGCAGGGGGCCCGGGTTCAGGAAGCTAGATCCTATATGCTGCAACTAAGAGTTTGCCTGCCACAAATAAAGATCCTGCATGCTTCAGCTAAGATCCAGCACAGCCAAATACATTAAAATTTAAAAACAAATTAATCATTGAATAAAGCATAACAGGTCTTTAAAATTTACTCAGCTAAATTAGTTTTTATCAGAGCTAAAGATCTGAGTATCAGGTATAGGGTGGACCTAAAGAATTGTTTTTCAACTCTTTGAAAGTAATTTTATTGTCGCTATCTTACTGTGTTCCCCAGAACTGAGAAAGAAACACTAGGGGAAGACAGACTAACCCTGGTTAAACAGGAGGAAGAACTTCTAAACTGTAAAGGGCACAGAACTGTGGGCGGAGCAGGGACAGCAGAGGGCGCTGTTGTGTAAACACACCCACAGGAAGGGGCCCCTGCTGCCGCTGGNAGAGGTTATGGTTTTTCCAATGGTCATGTATGGATGTGAGAGTTGGACTATAAAGAAAGCTGAGTGCCAAAGAATTGATGCTTTTGAACTGTGGTGTTGGAGAAGACTCTTGAGAGTCCCTTGGACTGCAAGGAGATCCAACCAGTCCATTCTAAAGGAAATCAGTCCTGAGTGTTCATTGGAAGGACTGATGCTGAAGCTGAAACCCCAATGTTTTGGGCACCTGATGCAAAGAACTGACTCATTTGTAAAGACCCTGATGCTGGGAAAGATGGAGGGCAGGAGAAGAAGGGGGCGACAGAGGATGAGATGGTTGGATGGCATCATTGACTCAATGGACATGGATTTGGGTGGACTCCGGGAGTTGGTGATGGACAGGGAGGCCTGGCATGCTACAGTTCATGGGGTCGCAGAGTCACATACGACTGAGCGACTGAACTGAACTGAAATTTGAATATGCAATTAACAAGGATTTATATTTGGAAGGGATTTAACAGCATTATCCAGAATAAGATTTTTTCCCCAATTGTATGAGAACTCATTTTGTGTGTGGTGATTTAGTAAATTTTAAAAAATCAGAATTTTTGTATGCCATAATCTTGGACACAATGGTGAAAATATGTACCAATATTATCTTGCTAGCTTTGTTATTCTCTTATAACCTGCATTCTGTCTCCACAGTTTCTATGTATCAAATTGTGTTTATTTGAAGTTCACTTCCCCCTTGAAGTCTACTGTTTTCCTTTTTTACATTTTCTGCCAGAGTTGTATATTGTGTATTTGTTTTCAATAATATTTTTGCCTGTCTTTTGTCAGAGACAAAATTTTGGAGAGTTGACATTGACGATATGCTGAGTCTTCAATTCACAAATATAGTATCTTTCTCCATTTCTGTAGATCTTTGACTTCTTTCATCACTGTTTTGGGTTCTAGCATATCAATCCTGTACATGTAATGTTAAGTATATATGTTTTTCTTTCTTTTGAAATGTTTAATGCTATTGAAAATGATACTGCTTTTGTTTTCCAATTGTGCATTATTAGTGTATAAAAATACAGTTGATTTTTCTTTTTGACCTCATCTTGGTAAACTTGCTTATCAGTTCTAGGATTTTTTTTTTTCAGATTCTTTGGAACTTTCTATATAGTTAATCATATCATCTAGGAGTAGGGACCACTTTATTTCTTCCTTTCCAGTCTGTGTACTTTTTGTTTCCTGATGTTTTGCACTAGTTAGGAGTTCCAGCACTTTATTGAGTAGGGATGGTGAGAGTGGACATCCTTGACTGTTCCCAGTTTAAGGGAGAAAACATTCAGCCTCTCATCATTTATAATACTACTACCTAAATATTGTCTCTAGATATTCTTTTTCAAGTTGAGGAAGCTGTCCTTTACTGCCCAAGAGTTTTTATCTTGAATGGATAGCAGATTTTGTGAAATACTTTTTCTGCATCAATCAATGTGATCATTTGGGGTTTTTTACATTCTTAATATGGTAGGTGACATTAATTTCTTATTTATTTTATTTTATTTTATTTTTTATTTTGCATCAACATGAGAGGAGGCTATTGGTCTGAGTAAGTTTTCTTTTTCTTTCTTTCTTTATGCTTTTTTTTCCCCCCTCTACTATCTCTGTCTGGTTTTGGTTTTATGGGTAATGCTGGCTTCATAAAATGAGTTGTGAATTATTCCCTCCATTTTTGCTTTTTGGAAAAGATTATACAGAATCGATGTTACTTCTTTTCCATGTGTTTTGTAGAATTTCATAGTGAAGCCATCTGGGGTTAGAGATACCTTTTTTTCTGAACAATGTTTTTTTGTTTTAGAACTTGATTTCATCTGGGACTTGTTTGGTTTGTTTCATTTCAGGTAACTTTCAGTAGTTTGTGATTTTTAAGCAGTTTTATTCCATCTGAGTTGTCAAATTTCTGTCTATAGAGTTGTTCATAATACTTGGTTATTATACTTTTAATACTAGTTTCTATAGTGACATTCCATTTTCATTCCTAGTATAATATCATTTTTCTCTCTTTGTTTTCTCTTTTGTTAGTCTTGATATCTTCTTATTGGTCATTTCAAAGACACAGCTCTTGGTTTTGTAGCTTTACTGTAATTTTTGGTTTTCAGTTTCACTGATTTCTGTTTGTATCTCTTTTCTTCCATTTGCTTTGGGTTTGGTTTGTTCTTTCCTTGGTTCCATCAGATGGAAACTTACTTATTTGAATCTTTCTTTTGTAGTAAAAGTATTCAGTGCTAAATTTGTTTCTAAGTCCTTCTTTGGCAGAACCACACACATTTTGATATGTTGTAGTTGTCTTATATATTACATCTAGACTAATTTAAATTTTTCCAGACCATATTATAATTTTTGCTTCAACTATGAAATACATTTTAACTGAAGAAAGGAATAATCCATTGCATTTTCCCAATATTTACTATTTTTTCTCTTTTATTCCTGGTAGTCCACATTTCCTTGTATGATTTTCTTTTCTTTTTTGAATATCTTTGTTTAGCAGTTCTTATATAGCAGATCTGCTGGCTATGGCTACTCTTAGTACTCCTCACTTGAGAATGTCTTTATTTAATTCCAGAAAGATATTTTTGCTGGATACTGGATTGATTGTTATTTTCAGCACTTCAAATAGTTTGTGACTCTTCCCTCTGATCTTCAGGGTTTCTGATGAGAAATCCACAGTAATATGAGTCATTTTACCCTGTAACTAAATGTTTTACTCTAGCTCTTTTCAACGTTTCTCTTTTAGTTTTCAGCAGTTTGTGTGTATGTGTCTGGGCATCAATTTATTTGGGTTTATTCCAGTGGAGAATTCACTGAACTGTAGGTTTATGTATCTATAAAATTTGGGACATTTCAGCCATTATTTATTCAAATATTTTTCTGCACCACACTCTTTACTTTTCTTCTTCAGGAACTGCAGTATCATGAAGATTTGTTAAATGTTCTGTTATTGCCTGAGATTCTCTTCAATTTTTTCATATTCTATTTTGCTGTTTTTCAGGTTGGTATATTTTTATTGATCCATCATCAAGTTCAGTGACTCACATGTCATCTCCATGATCATATTGAACCCAATCATGAGTTGAAAAATTTTTGTTTTGGTCATTGTATTTTTCAGTTCTAAAAGTGTTATTTAATTTTTTCTTTGTATATTCTATGTCTTTGCTACACTAATCTGTCTTTTCCATTTATTCCAAAAGTGTTTGCTGTTACTTTCTGGAACATTTTTATTATAGTTTCTTTGAAGTCTTTATCAGATAGTCCCCAGTTTTGTGTAATTTTGGCATTGATGTCTTGAATTAGTGTGGTGGTTTTGTTACAATTTATTAACTAAAGTCCATCATTTACATTAGTATTCACTTATATAGTACAGTTTTATGGGTTTTGACAAATGCATGATGTCATGTATTGACCATTATAGTATCATGCAGAGTAGTTTCTCTGCCTGAAGTTTCTCCTGTGTTCTACTTATTTATCCCTCTGCCCCCTGTTGCAGAATGGCATAGTGTTGAAATCATACATTATATAACTGTTTCAAACCAGCTTTTGTTTCCTTTGAATATATCCAGAAGTGGAATTGCTAGATCACATGATAGTTCTATTTTTAATTTTCTGGAGAACCTCCACACTGTTTTCCATAGTGGTTATACAAGTTTATATTCCTTCAAAGGGTTTCATTTTCTCTACATCCTTACCAGCATTTGTTACTACTTGTCTTTTTGATAATAGCCATGCTAACAGGGATAAGGTAATATCTCATGGTTTAATTTGTACTTCCCTGGTAATCAGTTATGTTGAGCACTATTTTATGTACCTATTGCCATTTGAATGTTTTCTTTGGAAAAAATCTATTAAAAATAGCCTTTATCCATTTAAAAATTGGGTTATCTTTTTTGCTATTGATTTGTATCATTTTTGTATGTTTTGATATTGGATATGTGATTTGCAAATATTTTATTATTCCATAGGTTGCCTTCTCATTTTGTTGATGGTTTCCTTTGTTTTGCAGAAGTTTTTAGTTTTTTAGTTAGTCCCACCTGTGTAAATATTTTGCTTTTATTGCCTTTGTTTTTAGTGTTAGATCCAAAAGAGTCATTACCAAGACAAATATGAAGGAACCTACCCTCTATGTTTTCTTCTAGATCTTTTATGATTTTAGGTCTTCCTCACAAGTCTTTAAATCCATTCTGAGTTGATTTTTGTGTACAGGATAATGTAGGGATCCAGTTTAATTGATTTGCATGTGGCTGTCTAGTGTTCTAGCACCATTTACTGAAGAGCCTGTCCTTTCCCCATTGTGTATTCCTGACTTCATTGTCAATTAATTGACCATGAATTTATAGGTTTATTTCTGCGCTGTCTGTTCTGTACCATTGATTCGTGTCTGCTTTTATACCAGTACCATCCTGTTTTGATTATTACAGCTTTGTAATCTGGTTTGAAATAAGGGGATGTGATGCTTCCATCTTTGTTTTCCTTGCTGTATATACTTTGGCTATTCAGGATGTTTTGTGGTTCCATGTGGATTTTAAAACAATTTCTATGAAAAATAGTACTAGAATTTTGGTAGAGATTGAATCTGTATATTGTTTGACTAGTTTGCATATTTTAACACTATTAATTCTTTTGNGTTTTCCTTGCTATATATACTTTGGCTATTCAGGATGTTTTGTGGTTCCATGTGGATTTTAAAACAATTTCTATGAAAAATAGTACTAGAATTTTGGTAGAGATTGAATCTGTATATTGTTTGACTAGTTTGCATATTTTAACACTATTAATTCTTTTGATCCATGAGCACATAATATTGTTCCATTCATTGTGTTTTCTTTCATCAATGTTTTAAAGTCCTCTGTGTACATAGTTTTCATATCCTTGGTTAAATTTATTCATAAGTAATGGATTGTTTTTGACACTATTGTTTGTATGCTGGAGTCATAAAGATTTTCTCCATAGGTGTCATCTACAAACAGATAATTTTACTTTCTTTCTTCCCAATTTGGATGTCTTTTATTCTTTTTATTGCCTGACTTCTCTGGCCAGGACTTTCAGTACTATGTTGAATAAAAGTTGCAAGAGTGGGGATCCTTGTCTTGTTCCTAATCTTAAGGGAAAATCTTTCAGCTTTTTACTTGGGTACAATATTTGATGTGGGTTTCTCATAATTAGCCTTTGCTAGGTTTGGGTATGTTCTTTCATTACTCAGTTTTTGAGAATTTTTTATCGTAAAAGGATTTTGAATTTGCTTTTTCTGCATCTATTAAAATGATCTTAAGGTTTCTATCCTTCATTTTGTTAATGTAGTTTATCATGTTAATTGATTTGCATATTGAACCATCCTTGGATCCCCAAAATAAATCCCACTTGATCATGGTGTATGATTCTTTAGTGTACTGTTGAATTCAATTTGCTAATGATTTGTTGAGTATTTTTGCATGTATGTTAATCAGAGATACTGGTCTGTAATTTTCATGTAGTCTTTGTCTGAATTGATCTTTTCCATTGTCTTTCTAGTTCTGTTTCACTTATTTCTGTTCTGGTCTTTATTTCCTTTCTCTACTCATGTTGAGCTTCCTTTTTCTAGTTCTTTGATATGTAAAGTTAGAATATATATTGGATTTTTCATTTTTCATAGTATAAAACTTTATTGTTACAAAATTCCTTCTTAGAACTGTAACCCACAAGTACTGATATGTTTTGTCTCCATTTTCATTTGTCTCAAGTTACTTGTTGATTTTTGAAAAGTTCTTCTTTGAGCCCATGATTGTTCAAGTGTATATTGTTCCAGTTTCCCTATATTTGTGAATTTGCTAGTTTTTCTCTTGTAATTGATACCTAGTTTTGTATCATTGTGGTCCAAAAGGCACTTGGTAATACTTTATATGATTTCATTTTTCTTAAGTTTGTTACAAATTGCTTCATCACCTAACATGATCTAGCCTAAAAATACCTTCCCTGTGTACTTAAGAAGAATGTATTCTGCTGCTGTTGTTGGACTCTTCTGTGTATGTCTGTCTATTAGATTTCTCTTATATAATGTTTAGTTTACATCCATTATTTCCCCATTGATTTCCTATCTGGGTGATCTATCCATTGTTTTAAGTAGGGTATTAAAGCCCTATACTATTTTATTGCTATTGGCCCCTTTAGATCTGTTAATATTTGCTTTACATATTTAGGTTCACCTATCTTGGGTACATAGATATTTACAATTGTGATATCCTCTTGATGAAGTGATCCCTTTATCATTATATGATGATCTTACTTGTTTCTTGTTATAGTTTTTCATTTAAAATATATTTTGTTTGACATAAGTGTAGTTTCCTTTGCTTTCTTTGGTTTCCATTTACATAGAACATCTTTTTCCACCCCTTCACTTTCAATCTTGTGTGTCTTTGAATCAGAAACAAATCTCTTGTAGATGTCATACAGTTGGGTCCTTTTTATTTTTTTATCCATTCAATCACCCTGTCTTTTGATTGGTGATGAAGCCTGCTTTCTTGGTAAAAGTATGGGCAGTTAAAAAATGTTTTAGTCAGGTTGAAAAGAAAATATATTCTTTTTTTTTTNCATGAATACTGTAGTGGGTTGGCCATTTTCTGCTCCAGGGGGTCTTCCTGACTCAGGGATCGAACCTGTGTCTCTTGTGTCTCCTGCATTGCAGACAGATTTCTTTACCACTGTCCCACCTGAGAAGCCCCCATACTACACTTGATCTTAGCTAAAAGGGTGAGAAGCAATAAATGATATCAGTGAATTTTGTGACTATGACTATTTTTGTTTTTGTTGCATATTCTATTTATTTACTATTATTTTTTTGGAATATAGTTATTATACAATATTGTATTAGTTTCTTCTGTACTTTCTTTAGATTCTTTTTCCATATACATTATTAGAGTATTGAGTATAGTGATTATGACTTAAATATTAGAAATCTGTATTATGTATTTAATATTATCTGTTAATTATTGCAATAAATAGAATTTGAAACTGTTAGCTATATTTGATTAAAAAAAATATTTTTAGGAAGGTCTAATTTCTATTTGTTAGCTAAATAAGTTTAAGCATCTACACAAATGTAAGAAATACCTTTCTAAAAATATATACTTTTTTCCTGTTAAATTTGTCTTTACAGTCAAAAAATGGATAGAACTCAAAAAGCTTGATTATTTGGGAATTCCTCTGTTTTATGGATCTGGCATTACTGAATTCAAGGGAAAAAGGTAAGATGGAATTACTATAATCAGATATTGTCCTGTAACTATTTTTTATGTGGTCTGTTAGTTATTTGTAGCTATATAGCTAGTTACCTAAAATGTAATGGCTTATAATGACAAACTAATATTATCTTAGTTTCTGTGGGTCAGTTATCTATGTAAAAATGGCTTTCCTAGATAGTTCTGGCTCAGGACTTCTCATGAGGATGTAGTCAGATGTCTTCTGGCTATAGTCATCTTGAGTGAGGAAGCTCACTCATGTGGCTATTGGCAGGCCTAAGAAGATCTGATTCTAAATTCACTCATGATTGTTGGCAGGCCTCACTTCCTCACTATGTAGGTCTCTCTGTTGGCTGCTTGAGTGTCAAAAAGACATAGCAGCCAGCTTCCAGTAATTGAAAGAGAGGACAAAGAGCATACACAAGAGTATGCATCCAAGAAGAAAGTCACAGTCCTTATATAATCTTATTTTAGAAGTTATATCCCATTATTTCCCATTTCTTAATGGTACATCCATACCATATAATACTATGCAGCCCATTAAAGAAATCAATTAGAGCACTACCAGTTGATTTGGAAGGATTTCAATGAGGTATTATTGAAAAAAGTGTGATGCAAAAAAGTTCTTATAAGAAGATCACATTTTTGTAAAACAGATGTAAAAATTTCTATATGCCTTTGTGTGTGGCTACATAGATACAGAACAGGGGCTGATGTGAGTATGTAAGTGAAGGGAAGTGAAGAAGAGGAGGAGGTCTCAAACGAAAAGGAAGAAGTGCATTTTAAAAAACACAAGTTTATAAATGTATAGAGAAAGTAAATATGATTTTATAAGGTCAAGAAACAAATGTAAAGAAAATATTCTGTATGGGAAAATAATTTGCTCAAGGCCATATGTCAAGAAGGTAGTAGAATCNGGTCTCAAACGAAAAGGAAGAAGTGCATTTTAAAAAACACAAGTTTATAAATGTATAGAGAAAGTAAATATGATTTTATAAGGTCAAGAAACAAATGTAAAGAAAATATTCTGTATGGGAAAATAATTTGCTCAAGGCCATATGTCAAGAAGGTAGTAGAATCAAAATAAATTAAGTTCAAGACTAATTTAGAAAGACTCCTCTTTTCATGATCTAAAACCATTTAAGTGGCTCAGCACAGCTTGCTCTTCTACTTGGAAGCCAGCTGCAAAGTAAATACTTAGTAATGTGTTTCTGCAAAAGGCCAAGATTATTAATATACATTCATTCTCAGTTAGTTCAGATTGGATCATTCTTCACTGTTAGGTTGGGGGCATTTTTCCATTGTTTCAAATTTGTAAATGGACAGTTTCTGCATTGCCGTTTTAACATCTCCTTTTGACTTCTCCTTCTTATAGTTACAGATTTATGGTAATGGAAAGACTGGGAATAGATTTGCAGAAGATCTCAGACCAGAATGGTACTTTTAAAAAGTCAACTGTCTTGCAGCTAGGTATCCGAATGGTAAGAAAGAATGACTTATTTCCCATGCTCCATTTTCAGATTATTTACTTGTTACAACATACAAATTGTTGCCCTTTATGGAATTATCAGAGAATGAAGGATTATTGCCCTAGAAATGTCAGTTATTGAGAGTAGATGCTATTTTGGTGAAATTGATAACAGTGGGCTCTGTAAGTGACAGAATGTGCTGTGTTTGGCACTACAAACCCAATTAGGCTTTGGTTCTACTGTCTGATTTTTTTTCCCCCCTCACAGCTTTGTTTTACAAACCAGGACAAGCTTGCATTGCTATAAGAATAACCTCTCTTTTGTCAGTTATTTTTATGACAATGCAAAGTATGGCAAAATGTATTATTTTCCATACTACACATGTGATAAGGGGGTGCTATAAAGTTTTATTATGAGTTTGGGATGGTGGCAGTCATTAATGTGGCAGTGAATAATATCAATATATACTTTGCCAAATAAGAAGCAAAGAAATCTTACTAGCACCCATGCACACATTTTGTTTATACCACATATTTGTCTTGTCTTGTTGGTGTTTGGTTTGCCTAAGCTTCATTTTATTTTTTCCATTTTAGATAGAATGCGACTACTCCTGCCAGGTTGGGATGTGGCAAATAGAATTCATTAATTTTCCCATTCATCCTCTAGCCAGCCAGCAGATGTTTTTTGAGCACTAGGTGTAGGTAACATGCAAGTCTCAAGGGCTTCAGAGAGGAAGCATAGATGTTTTCTGTTGCTCTACAGAGGGAGAATGGCTTTCTCTGTGGTAATGGACATGGTGTTTTGTTCTGGGGGGCCTCAAAACTTACTTAATAATTATTGCTTGAGTGAGGAGTTGCTAAGTGGGTGTCATGATTATTTCACTTCAATTCTCCAATTTTGCTATGTTTCTCCTCTTTGGACAGATTTGAGCATCAGACGGTCGGGAGTGTAGCACAGGTATTGCTGAGTCTTGGCTTCCTTTCCATCAGAGGTGCCCTTAAAACATTAAAACATTTGGTGTTCAAGAATTCTCTTATGCAACTTTTCCCCAGGATGCGTGACCAGAACATGTGATAATTTTACAACAGATAAATGCACAGTTGGGAAATACATCACTTTGTAATTGTTAATATGAAAAAAAAAAGTGTTATTTTCTATTCAAAATGTTCAGGTTGATCATGAGTTTTAAATTGACATCAATATAACTGTATATATTTCTTTTCACAGCTGGATGTACTGGAATATATACATGAAAATGAATATGTTCATGGTGATATAAAAGCAGCGAATCTACTCTTGGGTTACAGAAATCCAGATCGGGTAAATACAGTGTTAAGCTGTTGCCTTCAGTAAGGATCCTCAAAGTACCATACTGAGACAGACATTCAGAAAACAAACTCCTAACTGGGAAGAGTTTGCAAATGAGGACTTAATATGATGAGTGTGATAATTTATCTTATCTTACTTATCTAATTTAATGCACTAAACTAATAAGTAGGGCTTCCTTGGTGGCCCAAATGGTAAAGAATTTGCCTGCAGCGCAGAAGATTTCAGCTTCAATCCCTGGGTTGGGAAGATCCCCTGGAGAAGGAAATGGCAACCCACTCCAGTATTCTTGCCTGGAGAAGTCCATTGACAGAGGAGCCTGGCAGGCTAGTCAGTGGGGTTGCAAAGAGTCAGACACAACTGGAAAACTTTCACTTTTTGAAATAATATGAGGAAACTGAGATTTGGTTCAGTTCAGTTCAGTCACTCAGTCGTCTCCAACTCTTTGTGACCTGATAGACTGCAGCACACCAGGCTTCTCTGTCCATCACCAATTCCCAGAGCTTACTCAAGTTCATGTCCATCAAGTTGGTGATGCCATCCAACCATCTCATCCTCTGTTGTCCCCTTCTCCTGCCTTCAATATTTCCCAGCATCAGGGTCTTTTTCAGTGAGTCAGTTCTTCGCATCAGGTGGCGAAAGGATTGGAGTTTCAGCTGCAGCGTCAGTCCTTCCAATGAATATTCAGGACTGATTTCCTTTAAAACAGGCTGGTTGTATCTCCTTGCAGTCCAATAGACTCTCAAGTGTCTTCTCCAATATCACAGTTCAAAAGTATCAGTTCTTCAGTGCTCAGCTTTCTTATAGTCCAACTCTCACATCTGTACATGGCTACTTGAAAAACCATATCTTTGACTAGATGGACCTTTGTTCGCAAAGTAATGTCTTTTGCTTTTTAATATGCCAACTAGGCTGCATAGCTTTTCTTCCAAGGAAAAAGCGTCTTTTAGTTTCATGGCTGCAGTCACCATCATCAGTGATTTTGGAGCCCAAGAAAATAAAGTTTGTCAGTGTTTCCATTGTTTCCCCATCTATTTGCAATGAAGTGATAGGGCCAGATGCCATGATTTAGTTTTCTGAATGTTGAGCTTTAAGCCAACTTTTTCACTCTCCTCTTTCACTTTCATCAAGAGGCTCTTTAGTTCTTCTTCACTTTCTGCCATAAGTGTGGTAACATCTGCATATCTGAGGTTATTGATATTTCTTCCAGCAATCTTGATTCCAGCTTGTGCTTCATCTACTTGGGGGGGGTATTAAATAATTTGTTAATGGTCACATAGTAGCTGGGTAAGGATTTGAACTTCTGAGCAAGTATAAACAAAGAACTAACAAAATTAAATGAGAGAAGGGATGGGTTTATACAGAGAAAAATAAAAGCTGTCACCTTAGTTCTTCTTCCACTGTATAAACAATTAAGTTTTTAATAGAGCTACTTTCCCAATATAACTTTCTGTGAAGATGGAAATATCCTATATGTTACTGTTCAGTGTGGTAGCCATTAGCCACATGGGCTATTAAGCACTCGAAATGTGGGTAGTACAATGTCAATGCTGATGAGGACGTGGGGCAGCAGGAACTCTCATTCACTGCTGGTGGGATGGCCACTGTGGAAGACAATTGGGCAGTTTCTTCTGAACATGTTACAAAACATATGATCTGGCAGTTGAATTCATTGGTATTTACACAAAGAGGTTGAAAACTTATATCCACACAAATACCTACACAGAGATGTTTATAGCAGCTTTAGTCATAGTTGCCAAAACTTGAAGCAACCAAGATGTCCTTTAATAGATAAATAAACTAGTTCATCAGACAATTCAGTATTACTTGGTGTTAAAAAGAAATGAGCAGTTAAGGCATGAAAAGACATGAAGGAAGCTTACATATGTATTATTAACTGAAAATCTGTGTAATTCAAATTATTTAACTTTTGGAAAAGGCAAATCTATGAAGACACCAAAAAGGTCAGTGATTGGCAAGAATTAGAGGGAAGGGAGGGATGAACAGGTGGAGTACAGAGGACTTTAGGGAAGCAAAACAATCATGGATAGATGTCATTTTACATTTGTCAAAACTCATAGCATATTCCCACCAAAAGTGAACCCTAATGTAAATTATAGACTTTTAGTGATAATGTTGTATCACTGTAGATTCATCCATTGTAATGGATGTGATACTGTGGTGTGGAATGTTGATAGTGAAGAAGGCTGTATTTGGGAGGAGGGAAGAATGCTTTGTGAGAACTTACTGTTACTTGCTGCTCAGTTTTACCTACCTTGCTATAAATTTAGTAAAATTGAATTTGAAACTGCTCTAAAAATATTATGAAATAGTGTAACTAGTGTGACTGAAGAACTGAATTTAAAATTTAACTTAATTCTAATTAGTGATATTTTTCATCTTACTTTGTTCCCCAGCTTTCAGTCAGTTCAGTTCAGTTCAGTCACTCAGTCGTGTCTGACTCTTTGCAACCCCATGAATTGCAGCACACCAGGCCTCCCTGTCCATCACCAACTCCCAGAGTTTACTCAAACTCATGTCCATCAAGTCAGTGATACCATCTAGCCATCTCATCCTCTGTCGTCCCCTTCTCCTCCTGTCTCCAATCCCTCCTAGCATCAGTGTCTTTTGCAAGGCGTCAAATCTTTGCATGAGGTCGCCAAAGTATTGAAGT
>SJYV01056334.1:577806-596352 GCA_006410875.1 Neotragus pygmaeus
TAAGGGTGGTGTCATCTGCATATCTGAGGCTATTGATATTTCTCCCAGCAATCATGATTCCAGTTTGTGCTTCCTCCAGCCCAGTGTTTCTCATGATGTACTCTGCATATAAGTTAAATAAGCAGGGTGACAATATACAGGCTTGACGTACTCCTTTTCCTATTTGGAACCAGTCTGTTGTTCCATGTCCAGTTCTAACTGTTGCTTCCTGACCTGCATATAGGTTTCTCAAGAGGCAGGTCAGATGGTCTGGTATTTCCCAGCTTTATTGAGGTTTAATTGACAAAAATTGCATATGTTTAAGTTGCACAACATGAATTTTTTAAGGTATGCAAAGTGATGATTTATTATATGTATTGTGAAATGATTACTCAAATTAACATATCGATCACTTCACATAGTTGCTTTTTATTTGTTTTATTGTGAGAACACATAAGATGTACTCTTTTAGCAAATTTGAAGTAGTCACCATGTTGGGCATTAGATCTCCAGAACCTAACTCATCTTCTAACTAAAAGTTTGTACTCTTTGACCAATATCTCTCCATTTCTTCCAGCTCCCTCCCCCACACCAGCACCTGGCACTACTGTTCTACACTCTGGTTCTATAAGTTACTTTTTGTATATGCCACATGTTAGTGAGATTATGCAATATTATCTTTCAATGTGTCTTGACTTGTTTCACTTAGCATTATGTCCTCTGGGTTCATCCATGTTGTTGCAAGTGGTGTATTTCTATCCTTTTTATGACTGATTGGGCATATATATAGCACATTTTCTTTATCTATTTATCCATCAGTAGACACTAAGGTTATTTATATGTCTTGGCTTCTTTTAATAATGCTGCAATAACAGGGGAATACAAGTATTTCTTCAAGATAATGATTTCATTTCCTTTGGATATATATCCAGAAGTAGTTTGCTGGATCATATAGTAATTCAATTTTTAATGTTTTTTTTTTTTTTTCTGAATACGCTCCATACTATTTTCTGTGCTTCCCAGGTGGCACTGTGGGTAAAGAATCTGCCTGCCAATGCAGGAGACTCAAGAGATGCAGGTTTGATCCTGGGTCAAGAAGATCTCTTGGAGTAGGAAATGGAAATCCACTCCAATATTCTTTCCTGGAAAATTCCATGGACAAAGGAGCCTGGTGGGCTGCAGTTCATGGGGTTGCAAGAATCAGAGATGACTGAGCATGCATGCATGCACACACATACTGTTTTCCATAATGACTGTACCGGTTTACGTTCCCACCAACAGTTGTACAGGGACTCCCTTTTCTCCAAACCCTCACTAACATTTGCTATCTCTGGTAGCCTTCTAACAGGTATGAGGTGATGTCTCGTTATGGTTTTGATTCTTCGTTTCCCTGATAATTAATAATGTTGAGCATTTTTTCATATACTTATTGGCCATTTGTATGACTTCTTTGGAAAAACTGTCTCTCTAGGTTCCCTTGTCTGTGTTTTAATTGAGTTATTTTGCCTTGCAAGTGAGTTTTATGGGTTCTTGTATATTTTGGATGTTAACCCTTAGCAGATACGTGGTTTGCAGGTATTCTCTCCCATCCCATCGGTTGCCTTTTCGTTTTCTTGATGAATTCCTTGGCTGTGGGGGATCATTTTCATTTGATGTAATCCTACTTGTATATTTTTGGTTTTGTTACCTATGCCTTTGGTTTCAGTTGCGAAAAAGCATTGCTAAAACCAGTGCTCGTGGATTGGAAGAATTAACATTGTTAAAATGTCTGTACTACCCAAAGCATGCACATGAGTTTGGGTGAACTCCAGGAGTTGGTGATGGACATGGAGGCCTGGCGTGCTGCAATTCATGGAGTCGCAAAGAGTTTGACACAATTGAGCAACTGAACTGAACTGAACTGAACCCAAAGCAGTCTAGGCCAAAGATTCAGTGCAGTCCTTCCCAAAGGTCCAGTGATATTTTTCACAGAAATAAAAACCCAGTCCTCAAATGTGTATGGAAGCAAAAAAGACCCTGAAAAGCCAAAGCACTCTGGAGAAAGAACAAATCTGGAGGCATTATACTTCATGATTCAAACTATATTGCTGTGCTCTAGTAATCAAAGCAGTATACTGTTGGCATAAAAGCAGACCCAGCGCAATGGAACAGAATTGAGAGTAATGCATATATGATCAGTTAATCAGGAATATTCAATGGGACAAAGATAGTTTCATCAATAAATGGTGATGGGAAAATGGGATATATACATGCAAAAGAGTGGACTTGGATTCTTATACTATATACAAGAATAAGCTCAAAATTGTTCAAAGACTTAAATGGAAGACCTGAAACTGTACATCTAGAAGAAACCTAGGGAGGAAGCTTAATTTTAATTGATTTAAATTTATAAGCCACATGTCGCTAACAGCCAGTGCATCAGCAGAGATTTAGAAAGTTAAAAAATGGAGTGTATTTAAAAAATAGCATTTAGCTGGGTGTCTAACTGAACTGTACATGAAGAGAGAAATTTCTTAATAAAAATACCCCTAAAATCTTAGAAAATATGGAGAAATTTCAAATTTTAAGATGTCTGTATGTTTTTAAAAATTGGAAAAGGAAAGGCAAATGAAAAGCTGAGCAGTATTTATAACAGATAAACTTTAGGATATATAGCAAGTTCTAAAAAAATTAATAAAATAAAAAACAACAAATAGTTTCCTAAAACAATGATTGAAAAGAATGAACTACATAGAAGAAATAGAACTGTTTGAGAAATAGATGAAACAAAGTTCCCCATCACTAACATCTGAAAGANTAAACTTTAGGATATATAGCAAGTTCTAAAAAAATTAATAAAATAAAAAACAACAAATAGTTTCCTAAAACAATGATTGAAAAGAATGAACTACATAGAAGAAATAGAACTGTTTGAGAAATAGATGAAACAAAGTTCCCCATCACTAACATCTGAAAGATGTACAAATCAAAACAGCGAGGCAGCATTTCAAAAGAACTTAGCAAATAGGAGAAGTCTAAAATAATAATCTGATGACATTCAGGCTGATGAGGGCACAGGCACTTGTAGAATGCCAGTGGGAATGTAAATTAAATGAGAGTAGGAGATGAAATCAAGTTAATGGAAGTGCAATTTGGAAATATATGTTAAAAGCCTTTAAAAGTGTGCCTGCTTTTTTAAGGTTAGATTTATTGAAATATAATTTACAAACAATAAAATCCATCTTCTTAAATGTATAGTGTGATGTGTATTTACACATGTAAGTTGTATAACCAACACCACAAGACAGAGCATTTCTATCATCCTTAGTCAGTCCCCTTCTCTCACCAAGGCAATGATTTCTGCCTTTTTCTTTTTTTTACATTTTTTAGCGATGCCATATAAATGGACTTACAGGTTTTTACTCTTTGTGTCTGGTTACTTTTATTTCTAAGGTTGAACCATGCTGTAGTTCGTTAGCAGTTCATTCCTCTTTAATGATAGGGAATAGTCCACTGAAAACGATTGTAGTTTCTTTCCTGTTTACTTCTGGATAGATATTTGTATTGCTTCCAGTTTTTGACAATTATGAATGAGGGTGTATAAACACTTACGTACAGGTTTTTGTATAGGTTATATATTTTAATTTCTTCTGGGTAAATAACTAGGCATGGAATTCTCAGATTATGTGAACGTGTATGTGTGCTAAATCGCTTCAGTGGTATCCAACTCTTTGTGACCCTATGGAACATAGCCCAGCAGGCTCTTCTGTTCATGNGTTATATATTTTAATTTCTTCTGGGTAAATAACTAGGCATGGAATTCTCAGATTATGTGAACGTGTATGTGTGCTAAATCGCTTCAGTGGTATCCAACTCTTTGTGACCCTATGGAACATAGCCCAGCAGGCTCTTCTGTTCATGGGATTCTCCAGGCAAGGATACTGGAGTGGATTGCCATGCCCTCCTCCAGGGGATCTTCCCAACCCAGGGATCAAACCTGTGCCTTTTGAGTCTCCTGCATTGGCAGGTGGGTTCTTTACCACCAGTGCCACCTGGGAAGCCCCACATGAATGTGTATGTATGATTTTAAAAGAAATAGCCACATTGTTTTCCAGAGTGATCGTACCATAATATATTCCCAAAGGCAATGTAGATAATTCCAGCTGTTCTATTACATGCCACCATTTGGGCTTCGTTAGTTGTAAAAATTTAAGCCATTATAGTAGATGTGTGGTTATATTGAAGGTTATTTAGGTTATAGTAGGTTATTTATTTATTTTTGGTGACGCTGGGTCTTTGCTGCTGCCTATCAGTTCAGTTCAGTTCAGTTGCTCAGTCAAGTCCAACTCTGCGACCCCATGAACCGCAGCACACCAGGCCTCCATATCCATCACCAACTCCCGTGTCCATTGAGTTGGTGATGCCATCCAACCATCTCATCTTCTGTTGTCCCCTTCTACTCCTGCCCTCAATCTTTCCCACCATCAGGGTCTTTTCATATGAGTCAGCTCTTCACATCAGGTGGCCAAAATATTGGAGTTTCAGCTTCAACATCAGTCCTTCCAATGAATACCCAGGACTGATCTCCTTTAGGATGGACTGGTTGGATCTCCTTGCAGTCCAAGGGACTTTTAAGAGTATTCTCCACAACCACAGTTCAGAAGCATCAATTCTTCAGCACTCAACTTTCTTTATAGTCCAGCTCTCACATCCATACATGACCACTGGAGAAACCATAGCCTTGACCAGATGGACCTTTGTTGACCAAGTAATGTCTCTGCTTTTTAATATGCTATTTAGGTTGGTCATAACTTTCCTTCTAAGGAGTAAACATCTTTTAATTTTATGACTGCAATCACCATTTGCAGTGATTTTGGAGACCAGAAAAAGTCAGCCACTGTTTCCACTGTTTCCCCATCTATTTGCCATGAAGTGATGGGACCGGATGCCATGATCTTAGTTTTCTGAATGGTGAGCTTTAAGCCAACTTTTTCACTCTCCTCTTTCACTTTCATCAAGAGGCCCTTCAGTTCTTCTTCATTTTCTGCCATAAGTGTGTGGTGTCATCTGCATATCTGAGGTTATTGATATTCAGACTGATTTGGAGAAAGTGGGGAAACCACTAGACCATTCAAGTATGACCTAAATCAAATCCCTTATGACTATACAGTGGAAGTGAGAAATAGATTTAAGTGACTAGATCTGATAGAGTGCCTGCTGAACTATGGACGGAGGTTCATGATACTGTACAGGAGACAGGAATCATGACCATCCCCAAGAAAAAGAAATGCAAAAAAGCAAAATGGCTGTCTGATGAAGCCTTACAAATAGCGGTGAAATGAAGAGAAGCGAAAAGCAAAGAAGAAAAGGAAAGATATACCCATTTGAATGCAGAGTTCCATAGAATAGCAAGGAGAGTTAAGAAAGCCTTCCTCAGCGATCAGTGAAAAGAAATAGAGGAAACAACAGAATGGGAAAGACTAGAGATCTCTTCAAGAAAATTAGAGCTACCAAGGGAACATTTCACGCAAAGATGGGCTCAATAAAGGGCAGAAATGGTAGGCACCTAACAGAAGCAGAAGCTGCTGCCTATAGGCTATTCTCTAGTTGCGGTGTGTGGGTTTTTCACTGCAGTAGCTTCTCTTGTGGAGCACAGGTTCTAGGTTGCACAGGTTTCAGTAGTTGTGACATGGGGGCTCAGCTGCCCTCCAGCATGTGGGATCTTAGTTTCCAGACCATGGATCAAACACATATCATGCATAGGGAGGTGGATTCTCGACCACTGAAGCATGAGAGACGTCCCCTAGTAGCAGGTTTGTTTTTAAGTTATTATTTTATTTATCCCACCTACAGTGGGAGTGTAAATCCAGCCACTTTATTCCCACTTTGCCGTAAGTGGGCTTCTCTTATGGCTTAGCTGGTGAAGAATCCACCTGCAATGTGGGAGACTTAGGTTCAATCCCTGGGTTGGGAAGATCCTTTGCAGAAGGGAAAGGCTACCCTCCCCAGGATTCTTGCCTGGATTCCATGGACTATTTAGTCCATGGGGTCACAAAGAGTCAGGCAGAACTGAGTGACTTCTACCTTTACTTTGCCATAAGTAAAAAGAACCAGTTTTTAAAATTTATTCATTTATTGTGAATAGTTTGCTCATGTCTTTTGCCCATTTTTCTAATATGTTTTTGTCTTTAGTCCTTGATTTTGAAGAGTTCTTTAGATGTGAATTATATCAGCTTTCATCTATTACATATTTTGCAGATATTTTTTCCCAATTTGATTTTTGCTCTTTGATTATACTTATTTTGTTTTATTGCCATGTAGAAGATAAATTTTTAAAATTTTAGTGGTCAAATTTACCAGTCATTCATTACTACGGATGTTGAGTCATGGTTAGTAACCTTGTTCTTGTTGCTTAGTTGCTAAATTGTGTCCGACTCTTTTGTGACCCCATGGACTGTAGCCTACCAGGCTCCTTGATCAATGGGATTTCTCAGGCAAGAGTACTGGAGTGCTTTTCCATTTCCTTTTCCAGGGAATCTTCCCAACCCAGGGATCGAGCGTGTGTCTCTTGAGTCTCCTGCATTGGCAGGTGGGTTCTTTATGATTGACCACCAAGGAAGCGCATCTTGTTCTACAAACAGGTTTATATGACTTTTTTATATGGTTTCATTTTTTACTTTTAAATCACTTATTCACTTAGAGTTTATTCTTTTACATGACAGGAGGTGCCAACCCCATGTTATCTTTTCCTAAATGATTTTCCAAGTTTTCAAAAACTTGGAACTATTTTATAATAGTTCTATAAACTATAAGCTATTTTAAAAAAACAAAACTTTGCTTCAGTGATGTTAGATACCACCTCTGTTATATACTGAGTTTCCATATGTACTTGAGTTTATTCATGTACTTCCATTGAATCTTTCTAATTTGATGTCTGTGCTTCATTCCCATACTAGTGCACTAATTTCTGAGGCTTTGTAATATATTTTAATATGTGGTACGTCTGGTAGTGCCTTGTAGAGTTTCTTTTTCAGTATTAGTCTAGCAATTCATATTTTTCTATGTTCTGTTGTATAGCTTCATTTGAAAAAATACTTGTTCGTGTTTTCATTGAAATTTTGTTAAAACTTTTAAAATTAATTTAGGGAATACCTGACATCTTTATGATGTATAGATGTATGATGCTGCTGCTGCTAAGTCACTTCAGTCGTGTCTGACTCTGTGCAACCCCATAGACTGCCGCCCACCAGGCTCTGCCGTCCCTGGGATTCTCCAGGCAAGATCACTGGAGTGGGTCTGTTCAACAACAAACTGTTTTTGAATTCCATCAGTTTTTGCATTTGTTTCTTTTGAGTGATTATTGTTTGTATATATGGAAGATACTGATTTTTGAGCATTCTTGGTATATTCTGTTAATTTACAGAATTAGTTGGATGTGGTTTTAGTAGTGATTGTCCAGGGTTTTCTTGGGAAACTCATATCATATGCAAGTAAATGTAATTTTCCTTCTTTTCCAGTTCTTATGTTTCTGATTTGTTTTGCCTAACATGGAACCAGTATGTGGTAAATTGTCATAAAAGTCATGATCATCTTTTTCTCTTCTTGATCTTAGTGAAATGCCTAAAAGTAGCACCTCATTAAATATGATACTGGCTTTAGGACTAAGGGGTACATGTGAATGTGTGTGTCTTTATAGCTATAATAAAGAAATAATTAGTGGAAACAGTGACAGGCTTTATTTTGGGGGGCTCCAAAATCACTGCAGATGGTGACTGCAGCCATGAAATTAATAAATGCTTGCTCCTTGGAAGAAAAGTTGTGACCAACTTAGACAGCATATTAAAAAAGCAGAGACCTAACTTTGCCAACAAAGGTCCATCTAGTCAAAGCAATGGTTTTTCCAGTAGTCATGTATGGATGTGAGAATTGGACTGTAAAGAAAGCTGAGCGCCGAAGAATCGATGCTTTTGAACTGTGGTGTTGGAGAAGACTCTTGAGAGTCTCTTGGACAGCAAGGAGATCCAACCATTCATTCCTAAAGGAAATCAGTCCTGAATATTCATTGGATGGACTGATGTTGAAGCTGAAACTCCAATCTTTTGGCCACCAGATGCGAAGAACTGACTCATTTGAAAAGACCCTGATGTTGGGAAAGATTGAAGGTGGGACGAGAAGGGGGCAACAGAGGATAAGATGGTTGAATGGCATCAAGGACTCAATGGACATGAAATTGAGTAGCCTCCGGGAGTTGGTGATGGACAGGGAGGCCTGGCGTGCTGCAGTCTATGGGGTCACAGAGAGTCAAACACGACTGAGCAACTGAACTGAACTGAAGGAAATAATCACCTACTCCTCTGTTCTTGAATGGGTGTTTTGTTTTTACGGAGTGAGTATTGAAGTGAAGTGAAGTGAAGTCGCTCAGTTGTGTCCGACTCTTTGCGACCCCGTGCACTGTAGCCCACCAGGCTCCTCCATCCATGGGATTCACCAGCAAGAATACTGGAGTGGGAAGCCATTTCCTTCTCAAGGGGATCTTCCCAACCCAGGGATTGAACCCAGGTCTCCCACATTGCAGGCAGATGCTTTAACCTCTGAGCCACTTAAATTTTGTCAAATGATTGTTTATCATGTATTGAAATGATCATGGTTTCCTAAGGTCAGTTAATGTGGCATAATATATTGCCTCGCTTCTAATAGTGAACCAACCTTACTTTCCAGGAATAAATTTCATTTGTTATTGTATGTTTTTTACTAAGTATGGAAATGAAGTTTGTTCACTAATATTTTATGTAGTTTTTATTTATATTGGTATTTGTAAGTGATACTGGCCTGTAATTATCTGTTTTATCATATTTGGGTATCAACATTCGACTGATTTCATAAAAAGAATTTGAGATTTCCCTTCATTTTCTGTGTTCTAGGACTATTTCTATTACATTGATACTATTTGCTTTTTTAATTGTCTAGTGAAATTGTCTGGTTCTACTGAGGATATTGCTTATTACTCTTGATTTTTTCCCTATGGAAATTGGCTGTTAAACTGTTTATCTCTACTTGAGTCAATTTTAGTAGTTTTCAGTTTTGTCTAGTTTTTCAAATTAATTTCTGTGCTAGTCTGCATTGTCATTGCTTATGGCTTTTAAATTTCTATTGTGGCTGTTTCCTTCAGTTTTTTTTTTTTTTTTTTAATTCTTGGCTTTCTCTTTTTTTTTCCCTTGATGAAAATAGCTAGTTTGTCCATTATATTAATTTTTCAACAAAATTGGATTTCAATATGTTAATGAGATAAATTGTTGTTTTCTATCATTAATTTCTGACTTTGCCTTTGTTATATCTCATGCTCTTTTAATTTGACCTTTTTGTTCTTTTTCTTGTCCTTCAATTTGGGATCTAATTAATTTATTTTCATTTTTACAATTTTTACTTCTGTAGGTGTTTAAGGCCATAAGTTTTCCTCTAGTTCCTGCTTTGTATTGTACCTCATGAATTTTGATATGTAGTGTTTTTATTGTCTTTATTTTTTAGAAGGTTTATATTTCTCCTTCACCAAAAAGCAATTCAGTAGAAGAATTTTAAATTTTCATATAGAAAAACCTTTTAAAATTTATTGGTTATTAAAATCTAGACTTTTAACAAGATGGTCAGAATACTATTTTTAGTAATTTTATTCTTTGAAGTGTGCTGAAGCTTTTATCACAACTTAGAACAGGGTCAATTTTTGTTAGTCTTCCCTGTTTTCTTGAAAAAGAAATAGTCTGTTTTTATAGTGTAAAGTTTAATATCTATCCAAAAGATCTCCCTATTGAGTATATTATTCATGTGATCTGTATCTTAGTTTTTGTCCACTTGATCTGTTTTGTACTGAGAGTGGTATTTAAGCCTTCAGTGTGTATTTGTCTCCTTGATTCTCTTGTAAATTCTGTTTTATAAAGATCATTGCTCTACTCTTTGGTAAATAATCATAATTATGTTTTCTGTGTTTCTTAAGTATTTTCTTTGGTCTTAAACACTGGAAGTTGGTGATGGACAGGGAGGCCTGGCTTGCTGCAGTCCATGGAGTTGCAAAGAGTCAGATGTGACTGAGCAACTGAACTGAACTATCCATTTAAGTTTTTTTTTGCAGGGAGAAGTCTTGTTTACGGAAGCATGTATTTTTGTTATTATCTTAATCTTGGTGTTTATACCTTTTAAAGATGCTTTGAGTCACTCCTCCCTATTTAACTTTTTAGTACTCCTCTGATAGTCTTTTGTGGCATTTTTTTTTTTTTAACCACAATTTTAGTAAGTTCACTATCAGTGAGCTTATTTTACTTTTTTCCTTTCCTAACTGTTGTCTTGAAGTCATACTACTTTGTCAGAACATATATTATTTGTATATTCTTCATTTATCCCTCCCTTGTTTTTTAGTCTTAGCCATAGCATGTTAAGTGCTCACTCTTCTGTCTTTTTGCCAGAATTACTCACCTTTTGATTAATTGAAGGTAATCTTCTAGTAGATTGTTCAAGAAGTGCTGATGGATATAGCATTCCCTTGCGTATATAAAGTGTTTTCAGTAGTGTTAGTGCCTAAAGGATAGCACAGGTGGAGCTGAAATATGCAGTTCACGCCTTTCCCTTGCATTTCTTGAAAACACTGATCTGTCTTTGCCTCGTTAGCGTTTGCTTTCAATAAGTCTGCTGCCGCTTTAATTCTTACTATTTTATGTTATCTGTCCTTCTTCCATCCTGTCTTGAGGACTTTTTCCTTTATTAATAATGTCTAATCATTCAGATATGACCTAAATCAAATCCTTTATGACTATACAGTGGAAGTGAGAAATATATTTTAAGGGACTAGATCTGATAAATAGCATGCCTGATGAACTATGGACGGAGGTTCATGACATTGTACAGCAGACAGGGAGCAAGACCATCCCCCAAGAAAGAAATGCAAAAAAGCAAAATGGCTGTCTGAGGAGGCCTTACAAATAGCGGTGAAAGGAAGAGAAGCAAAAAGCAAAGGAGAAAAGGAAAGACACACCCATTTGAATACAGAGTTCCAAAGAATAGCAAGGATAGATAAGAAAGCCTTCCTTAGCAATCAATGCAAAGAAATAGAGGAAAACAGCAGAATGGGAAAGACTAGAGATCTCTTCAAGAAAATTAGAGATACCAAGGGAACATTTCATGCAAAGATGGGCTCAATAAAGGACAGAAATGGTAGGGACCTAACAGAAGCAGAAGATATGAAGAAGAGGTGGCAAGAATACACAGAAGAACTGTACAAAAAAGATCTTCATGACCCAGATAATCACGAAGCTGTGATCACTCACACTCACCTAGAGCCTAGAGCCAGACATCCTGGAATGTGAAGTCAGGTGGGCCTTAGGAAGTATCACTATGAGCAAAGCTAGTGGAGGTGATGGAATTCCAGTTGAGCNAGAAGGAAATGGCAACCCACTCCAGTATCCATGCCTGGAAAATCCCATGGACCGAGGAGCCTGGTGGGCTACAGTCCATGGGGTCGCAAAGAGTCAGACACGACTGAGCAATTTCACTTTCACTTTCTGATGCTGGGAAAGATTGAGGGCAGGAGAAGAAGGGAACAAGAGAGGATGAGATGGTTGGATGACATCACCGACACAATGGACATGGGTTTGGGTGGACTCCAGGAGTTGATGATAGACAGGGAGGCCTGACATGCTGCGGTTCATGGGGTCACCAGGTGTTGGACATGACTGAGCGACTGAACTGAACTGAACTAAATCATTTTACAGGATATGTTTTAGAGTAGATCTCTGTGTATTGGTTTTCCAGTTACTTTATGGGCCCTTTTGCTGTATTAATTAAGCTTTTTGTTTCCAGAAAATTTTCTTGTTTTATAGTTTTAAATATTAGTTCTCTGTGTGTGTATGTTTTAAATTAAAACAATGGAGAAAGGAACTTAAGCAGTAAGCTATTTATTGGGGAAAAAAATGAGTGAGAAAAATTCAAAATTAGAGAGGGAAGACATTGAATGATTTGACCTGAGGAAAAGGCAAGAAAAGTTGACATTTATACAGCCTTTGTCAAAGCAAAAGGGTTATAAGGATTGAGGTAAAACTGGAAAGTAGAGTCAAAGAAGTTTTGCATAAAAATAGCAGCTTCTTAGTTCAGGTGAAATGGTAAGATTCTGACAAGTATAATAATCAAAAGTCATGTCCTGGATAGCTAGTTGGGGGCACAACTGATGTTCTGGGATGTTTTTATTTTGTTTGGTTTCTTGGGGAAAGTTTCCCAAAAATATTCACAGTGGGATTAAACAATGTTTTTCTTTAAAAATAGTCCCATTGAAAGTCCAAATGCCTATTGTAAATTATTTTGATTCTTCTCATTACTTTCCCTGCATTTTAATAGCATCTGTTTTTTTATAATTCATCTGACACTGTCCAGATTTAGAAGTTTTAAGATTCTTGAAGTGTACACCCTTAACCTTCTTTCATTATTTTCAGTGTTTTTATTGAAAACAAAAACAAAACAAAAACAACTTTATCTATGGGAAACTCTCATTTTAAAAAAGTCGAGGATTTTTAGGTGCTTTTTTACATCATCTCTGTTTTAATAAGATATTTTAAAATATTTTAGACAAAATATGAAAGAATCTTTGTTTTTCATTCTTTATTGCTAATATTGTACTTTGTAGAAGAAATGGAAATCAAATGTACTGGTTTGATTTAAAAAATTCTTTAAAATAGTATTATGAGAAATGATATTGAGTGGTAGTTTTGCCAATGAATCCAACCAGTCCACGCTAAAGGAGCTCAGTCCTGGGTGTTCATTGGAAGGACTGATGCTGAAGCTGAAACTGCAGTGATTTGGCCACGTCATGCAAAGAGTTGACTCATTGGAAAAGACCCTGATGCTGGGAGGGATTGGGGCCATTGGAGGAGAAGGGGATGACAGAGGATGAGATGGCTGGATGGCATCACTGACTCTATAGACATGGGTTTGGGTAAACTCCAGGAGTTGGTGATGGACAGGGAGGCCTGCCGTGCTACAATTCATGGGGCCACAAAGAGTCTGACATGACTGAGGGACTGAAGTGAAGTGAACTGAACTGAACTATTCATTTGGCTGCATCTCCCAGCATCATTAGCAAAGGAAGTTGAAGCATTTTAGCTTAAATGATGGTTCGTGCTCATCTTTTTATTTCATTGGTGCTGATGTGCTCCTCTTGTGTGGAATGCCACCAAAAGCACATTATTCTTTTCAGGCAAAGCTTACATCCCAGCTCTTACCTGAAGACTTTTAATGATTCTTCTGCACTGATCTCCATTTCTAATTTCCTTTATCTTCTAATGTGTATTTTAAATGAGCAAATGTTTAAGTAAAATCTCACTTGTCTTGTTTTGTCTTATATTCTGAATAAGAATGATGAGGAGGCTTGAGGTTTATGTTTAGGAAGGTATACTTCTCTTCCTTCTTTTGAATCCCTTACAGCACCTAGGTTAGTGTTCCTTTATTAATAACCCTTCAAGAAATACTTCATTGACTTCTTAAAACAGGAGGCTGATACCTTTGACTTAGTACCAGGACTAAGTGGTACTTGATTATTCGGCTCCTTGACCTCACCATGCCCCATGTGTTTCTGCCCCAGAGTTCCTGCTAAATCAAAGGGGATGGCCCTCATTGATAGAGGGGAACAGTTCTTCTTGTCAACATCTGGAGTGATAAATATACCATAGGAACGCTGCAATTTTTATAAACACTTGTTTGATTACTGGGATTTGTGTTGGCCTGAAAGTCAGGAGACCAGGTTCTGGTCCCAGCTCTAACACTTGAGCAGAATTGCAGCTTTCAGAAAATTATTTCACCTGTGTGGATTTTGGCTTTTTTTTTCTGTAAAACATGGAGTTCTGGCTAAGTGAACTCAAAAGTTTCTTCTTGCTGTAAAAGGCTGTGGTTCTCTGAAAATGTGTTTTCCAAGTGCTTGATACTTATTGCCAAAGGTGTTGTTTCTTAAACTGTTTTCAATGTGTTGCTTGCTATTGTGTAGCTAAAGAAGTTAAAAAGTTCAGATTTAGAAAAATAATTTAATGATGTGAGAGCAGGAATTGTAGCACCTGACCTGTGTCTGCTGGCAAAATGCTTGCTTTCAGGTTCTCTAGGATATCCATAGGATAGGGTCATAAGCCTCATTAAAGCTGCTTGTTCACTGTTTGCTAGAGGGGATTCTAACATAATCCATTTATCAATCACAGTTACTTATAAGATGCAGTGTGAATTTGTGTTTGTAAGAATTTTGCATGGTATGTGAACCTAATCTGGTCACCATTTAGAGAGAGCATTTCCTTTGTTGAATGTATATAGTCCTGATAACATTCCTCTGTGTTTTATTATTTCCAGAGTAGCATTATATGATCTTAGCTTGATGATACCATAATATTGCTAGATGGTACAGCTGGCAAGGCTACTTTAAAATATTTTGCTATTGCTTATATAGGGTTTTGCTGCAGATTAAATAACATGGTAGTGTTTATAGTCAGTTAAAGCATACAATAACGTGCATGTTATTTTCTTTCTTCCTAGTGAGTTTCTGCTATATTTCTTCAGTTGAGCAATAAGACTTTGAAAATTGTGCTATGATTTTAGGTATTTGAACTTTGAAAATTAATATTTTATGAGTTTTATATAATAGAATTATTTTTAAAATATACACTTTCATTGGCATTTTATCTCAGTGTAATTATTTGTCATATGGATATATTGTTTTAAAGATTTAACAGGTGCTATTCATAGATCATTTCTACAAACTTTCTGTTTTGGAATCCTTTCAGAATGATTTGTCAAGTAAAGTCAGCTCCAAATTTTATTTCCATCTAACATTCTGTAATGTGTTAATACTACCAAGTTTTACTATACTCCAATTTATTACTTTAAAATTATTTAAATAATAAAATGTATTTCTAGCTTTCTTATCTGATATTTAATAGTGTTCCTATAATTAAAATTTCTCTACATGTGTGTATTATAATGTCTGATTTGAATCAGATTAGCTCCTTATAAAAATTCTTATTTCAAAATACTTTCCAAATGACAGATATATGAATATAGACTACTTGAGTCATTATTGGAGGGTGATGAGGGGTGGGAAATTATTGAAGAAAAATATCATAATATAATTTGAAAGCCATGGTATCCATATTTAAAATTAATCTTTTACAAAGCTTATTTCTCAGTACTGAGACTCTGAGAACCTGTTAAGGGCTGAATATGGTTATATTTACTAGTTAATATGGGAAAGTGGCATTTCTGAATTCTGAGTTAACTCATTGAACTGTATAAACTGGATGGATGAAGAGGTATGCCTGTTTCTGCTGTGCTGTGCTCAGTTGTGTCTGACTCTGCGACCCCATGAATTGTAGCCCCCAGGCTCCTCTGTCCATGGAGATTCTCCAGGCAGGAATACTGGAATGGGTTGCCATGCCCTCCTCCAGGGGGTCTTCCCAACCCAGGGATTGAACCCAGGTCTCCCACATTGCAGGTGGATTCTTTACTGACTGAGCCACCATGGTTTAGGGGCTGTTAAAAAACTGTGAACTGGAAATTTTCTGGTGGTCCAGTGCTTAGGACTTGGCATTTTCACTGTAAGAGCCCTAGTTCAATCACTGGTTGGGGAACTAAAATGCCATGTGCTGCATGGCCATGAAGTTAGATGATTACTTCTTGGCTGAAATGCTGTGACAAACCTAGTGAGTAACAGTCGCTCAGTCGTGTCCGACTCTTTGCAACCCCACGGACTATACAGTCCATGGAATTTTCCAGGCCAGAATACTGGAGTGGGTAGCCTTTCCCTTCTTCAGGGGATCTTCCTAACCCAGGGATTGAACCCAGGTGTCCCGCATTGCAGGAAGATTCTTTACCAGCTGAGTAACAAGGGCCCTACACAGTGTGTTAAAAAGCAAAGATGTTACTTTTCCAACAAAGCTCCATATAGTCAAGGCTATGGTCTTTCCAGTAGTTATGTGCAGTTGTGAGAAATGAACTGAATTGGCAGAGCACTGAAGAATTGATGCTTTTGAACTGTGGTGCTGCTGAAGACTCTTGAGAGTCCCTTGGACAGCAAGGAGATCAAACTAGTCATTCTTAAAGGAAATCAACCCTGCATACGCACTGAAAGGACTGATGGTGAAGTTGAAACTCCAGTACTTGGAGTTTCACCTAATGGGAACAGCCATCTCATTGGAAAAGTCCTTGATGCTGGGAAAGATTGAAGGCAGAAGAGGGTGACAGAGGATGAGATGATTGGATGGCATCAAACGATGCAGTGAACATGAATTTGGGAAAACTCTGGGAAATGGGACAGGGAGGCCTGGCTTGCTGCAGTCCATGGGGTCACAAAGAGTTGAACACGACTGAGCGACTAAACAACAACAGCAACATGCTTTGTGATATCACAGAAACAAACAACTGTGGAACCCCCCAGGGGAAATACACATAAGAATGGCATGATTGCTGACAATTTAAACAGTGTCTTGGAAATGAATAGAATTTGTAGTTAATGTAGAGCAAGGAGATGCTTTTGAATGTTTAGGTAACTGTGTTTTATGTAAACACAACTTACCTTGTAAAGTGAAACTTTTTATAATATAATAATCACAGTCAAATTATACCAGCTATTATTTTGTTTCTTCTGTTAAAGATACAAGCTCTGATAATGCTTTGTTTTTCAGTCACTAAGTCATGTCCAGCTCTTTGTGACCCATGGACTACAGCACTTCACTATCTCCTGGAGTTTGCTCAGACTCATGTCCCCTGAATGCCATCCAACCATCTCATCTTCTGTCACCCTTTTGTCCTCTTGATCTCAGTCTTTCCCAGCATCAGAGTTTTTTCCAATGAGTTGGCTCTTTGCATCAGGTGGTCAGAGTATTGGAGCTTCAGCTTCAGCAGCAGTCCTTCCAATCAGTAGTCATTCTTTAGGAATGACTTGATCTTGCTGTCCAAGGGATTCTCAAGAGTCTTCTCCAGCTCCACAGTTCGAAAGCAGCAATTCTTCAGTGTGCAGCCTTGTTTATGATCCAACTCTCACATCCTTACATGACTAATGGAAAAACCATAGCTTTGACTAGACAGACCTTTGTTGACAAAGTAGTGTCTCTGCTTTTTAATACACTGTCTAGGTTTGTCATAGCTTTTCTTCCAAGGAGCAAGTGTCTTTTAATTCTGTGGCTGCAGTCACTGTCCATAGTGATTTTGGAAACCAAAAATAAAATATGCCACTGTTCCCACTTTTTCACTGTCTATTTGCCATGAAGTAATGGGATCAGATGCCATGATCTTCATTTTTTGACTGTTGAGTTTTTAGTCAACTTTTTTACTCTCCTCTTTGATGTTCATCAAGAGGTTCTTCAGTTCCCTTTCACTTTCTGTCACTAGAGTGGTATCATCTGCATATCTGAGGTTGTTGATATTTCTCCTGGCAATCTTAATTCCAATATGTGATTCATCCAGTCCAGCATTTTGCATGATGTACTCTACATATGTGTTAAATAAGCAGGGAAACAATAGACAGCCTTGTCATACTCCTTTCTCAATTTTGAACCAGTCTGTTGTTCCATGTGTGGTTCTAACTGTTGCTTCTAGATCAGTATCCAGGTTTCTCAGGAAGCAGGTAAGGTGGTCTGCTATTCCCATCTCTTTCAGAATTTTCCAGTTTGTTGTGATCCACAAAAGTCTTTAGTGTAGACAATGAAGCAAAAGTAGATGTTTTTTGGGAATTCCCTTGCTTTTTCTATGATCCAGTGATATTGATGATTTCCTTTGCCTTTTCTAAATCTAGCTTATACATCTGGAAGTTCTTGGTTCACCTATTGCTGAAGCCTAGCTTGAAAGATTTTATTACTTCTGAGCATGTGAAATGAGTGCAGTTGTACAGTAGTTTGAACATTCTTCGGGCTTCCCTGGTAGCTCAGCTGGTAAAGAATATGCCTGCAATGAAGGAGACCCTGGTTCGAGTCCTGGGTTGAGAGATATGCTGGTGAAGGGATAGACTACCCACTCAGTATTCTTTGGCTTCCCTAGTGGCTCAGATGGTAAGAATACACCTGCAATATGGGAGACCTGAGTTCGCTCCTTGGGTTGGGAAGAACCCCTGGAGAAGGGAATAGCTACCCACTCCAGTATACTGGCCTGGAGAATTCCATGGACAGAGAAGCCTGCAGGCTGTAGTCATGGGGTTGCAGAGTTGGACATGACTAAGCAACTTTTCTGCTTTATTTACTATGCCAAAGCCTTTGACTGTGTGGATCACAAGAAACTGTGGAAAGTTCTGAAAGAGATGGGAATACCAGACCACCTGACCTGCCTCTTGAGAAATCTGTATGCAAGTCAGGAAGCAACAGTTAGAACTGGACATGGAACAACAGACTGGTTCCAAATAGGAAAAAGAGTACGTCAAGGCTGTATATTGTCATCCTGCTTATTTAACTTACATGCAGAGTACATCATGAGAAACGCTGGACTGGAAGAAACACAAGCTGGAATCAAGATTGCCGGGAGAAATATCAATAACTTCAGATATGCAGATGACACCACCCTTATGGCAGAAAGTGAAGAGGAACTAAAAAA